>JAVTVY010037682.1:0-15666 GCA_036873755.1 Hanleya hanleyi
TCTATGGAAGTTAATCCAATAGATTGTTCATGAGGAGGCCAACTTATCATCATCATATATTGTTCAACATCGGTTTCTTCGTAAGCAATGTCTTTCGAAATATACGGACATAACCCTGCCAGCAATAAGCTCGTCGTAAAAGCTCCGTTATTTATTGCCGGAAAATGGAAAATGCACATAGAAAACACCCTATGGCATTCGGATGTAAAGACATAGATTGGCGGTTCGAGTTAGAAATATCCGGAGGCGATATTAATCTCCTCGATATTAACGGTGCCATGGGAAGGCGATATTTAATTGCTTCTCCTCCGAGCGGAGACCGACTGATAAGATTTTCACCTCATAATTACCGGGCTTAAACACACGACGGTATTCCTTGTCCGATATGGGTGAACGATATTTCCGGGTCATGCATCACTGCTAAGTGAAAGGTATGGTGACAGCCTAGGATACGATATGTTCGGACGAATGTTGTCATCGGATCACGGTATCGTTATTTCGTGTTATCTCCATTTTATGTGATCATTCTGTGAGTTCTGGCAACTTCTGATATATTTTCAAAACGCTGCTTTGAGGGACACACGTACAAAACGACTTCAGTGAGTTATGGCCAGGTTTGTCCGCAAGTGTCATAAATAGAATGGATTACATCAACCCTTGAAAGTTGCACCCGACAAACACATCTCAGAACTTTGATAGTTGAAAGATGGAATTATTTTCACGAAACAATAGCTGACTGAAGCTATCATATGTTTCGAATGTCTGATATTTCTGAATGTAACGATATTTCATTACGCGTTGATGGAAATACTGCCTTTTTATCGCGCATTCGTCTGTGGATTCGAAAAAATTTTGTTTCTCTTAGTCCACCCCCCCCAAAAAAAACTTCTGTACTAATTGCAAAATAAGATTATCCGACTTCAAATAAATTCTTTTCATGAACTTCGAGGCAGAGAGGAAAAACAGAAAATGATAATAATGCGACTGTCTAAGGCACCCTGTTGATTACTTTACATACGATGGTGGATGCCGAGATAAATTATCAATTTATGAAGCTCTTAATTAGTTTTGCAGCATTGGTAAACGATATTAGTTTCTCATATTACCCAATGCATGTATGACTGCTGAGTTATCGTGTAACTAGCGGAGAGTGAGTTTTAGTCAAATTAAACACAGACACTGGTGGTGATAAAGATGTCGATGTACTGACAAGAAGTCACATGATCTCATATACCAATATACTGTAAGAACCACAATGATTCCTATGATTATTCGTATCTCAACCACGTTTTTTATTGTAGACGTTCATGTGGATACCTTGAATGGCATGACCACATGTCCCCTATAGCACCGACTTTATTATATTAGCAACAATATTTATCAACGATGATGTAATAACCCTATATCAAGTCATCTAATGCAGACTGATGAACTCTATGATCAATAGATTCAATAAACGCCCCTAAGAATTACCTTCTCTACAGAAATTGCATTGGATGTCACATGGGAATGATCATATGGTCGCTGGATCTGGCTCATCACTGCATCTTTATCATGTTCTCTGTGCGTTGGGAGATGGATATATGAGGCTAATGCAAGTGGATCACGTTAAACGCCACATTGACAGGTTGTGGTGGAAAACGATGTCGGCGTACTGACAAGAAGTCATATGACCCCACAGACAGATATTTATAAAAAAAATATTTACTGCATACTTATTAAATAAAGAACACACGAACCAAAAGTGAGCCGTGTGATGAATTGTATCCCAGTCACGCTGAAGATGTTCATGCGGACATCTTGATTGACATGACCACACGGTTCCAAGAACCGGCTTGTTGGGTATTAGATGTAAATATTTCAGAGCGACGATGTTATAGCCATATGAAGACAGCTGTTGCAAAATGATGAACTATGTGACCGCTAGAAAAAAAAACGATCCAGGACTGACACTGGTCCTAGCGAAATGCAAGATAATGATTCAAAGTGGAGATGGACAGGAAAAGGCCATCGCTTCATAGATACGCCGATTTCCAAGCAATGCAGTTGTCCTAGTTTTACTATTCATGAAACGTATTCAAACTCGTAACTGTTGACCTGCTGGGAACCATATATCGAGGAAACTTACGTCAATTATCAGAGTGCGACAACTTTTGAATAGTCCGTCAGGTCACTACATAAGTCCTATACAAACGCAACCTAGTCAATACATTCGTTCACATTCATGTCAAGAAATATTAGCATGGTCATCCATGGCTTATATTTAATTACAAGGGATTTGCCTTCTTTGAGCATTCTTGTACGATTGAGTTTTGGTATTTAATCCAATCTCATGAGGCATTGATCCCTTTGAACATCTCACTTGACAAAGGAAAGATTTCCCAACAAGGAGTATCTGTGCGTGAATATATCGGAAGTAAATAATATAATTAGTTTAACATGCTACAAGTTCTTTATTTGCTCATCGGGTGTAATGAAATTATTGAATATTGGCATGCGGCAAACAAGAAACTTTCTATAACTTAATATTTAAAACGAAGGAACCGACACTGGCCTATATATTCTCTCCATAGCTAATAACTGTCCAAACATGCTACATACTGTATGGTTTAGTGGGCGATTATTTTAATCAACAGTAAAACCAAGACAGATCAAAGAGTCCGGCTTATCAATTTACGCATCGTAATGCGAAATACGATGCTAAATTTATCTGAAATATTTCAAAATTGGCAACCTCTTTCATGTTTAATCATTAAAAAGTCGAAATCCTATATATACATAAACAAAAAGACTCTCTGGTCATTCAACCTCCCACATTAAGATCATGAAGCGTAGTTTGCTATGCCAATTCTTGGCCTGAGAAACAGAGGAAACAACACTGTCGAGTTTAAAAAGGAGTGCCTGTATGATAATATAAATCAGTTATACATGAATATTGGTTTGTATTAGCATGGAGGAATTGGTTACTGTACAGGTTCAAGTTTGATAGCGATATATTTCAACCAGTGTTTGGTTCACGGGAGCCAGCTTTTCAAAGTTATATGCATGCATAATTGTTCGCAGTGAGGCATCGAAGGTGAATGTGCTATCGATGTGCGGCTCTTGTGAGGCATTCTGGTATACCATTTCTGTGATCCATGCATTCGTTTTCGACATTTCCTGCACTCAAATGCAGATAAAATCTATTTATTCACTAGTAATATTTGTGAGTACCTACAAATCCATTGCTTTTCGCTGTAAGAAGATTGACAAAAAATAGCGGAGAGATGACGGAGGTCAATAATAATTACGGTTGAATCTGGCTCGAAACAGACCAATGCAAACTAGTCACTTCAATGCTAACTCAATATATATTATTTGATAATGCTTCTAATTTAGATCAAGTATATCCTGTGATTTAAGGCTGAGAACGTTCGTATCGTCGTTTTCTCTTTTAGCATGAATTGCGGCTTCCGTTGTCCTCCGTTATGAGAAGCCCTTACGCAAAGGCTCACGCGATGAACCCATGTTTTGTATGTTCCTATACAAGTCCCAGGGCACTTACTGCCGATATGTATCATATGTGCATACCTTCACAAAAACCACGTCATACTTTAATTTCCGCACAGCAAACAAGTTTATTTAACAAGAACAATTTTGGGTAATAAATCTAGAAACTATATCATTCTTCCACAATTTTGGTGCGTTTCTAGACGTAAGAAATATTTTCTTGTGCTTCCCTTGCATTCTAATACACTTTCCATTAGAAGACTCGAAAGGGATATTACATCATCTTGGATATTTGCATCTAATACCACCCAAGACGGTGATATGGGCCGTGTGGTCATGTCATTCAATATGTCCACATGAACAGCAACAATATAAGCATAGCTCATATACAAATCATCGGGGTTTTTCTATATGTTTTTAAGATATGCGCCCAGAATATTGGTCTGTGGGGTCGTATGACCTCTAGTCATGATCAGTACCCCAGCATCTTTTCCCGCCACATTCAGATGTTGAGTTTTATTAATTTGCCACTTAAATGCGTGTTCGTTGTTTTCGCTGCATACACGCACAATATGATCGAGGATGTTGTGTTGTCACCGCTGTACAGACAGCGTGGCGTAGGTGTGTTTCAAAACACACGATAGGTTTAGAAACAGTTGTTTGAACTGGAGGTCATCCTCCTCCCCCCCCCTAGCTGACAACGTGTATGTATACATTTACTATCCCTCTGATATATTGAATAATGGTACAGCTACTCAAGCTGACGATTTAATGCCAAACTCTGTGGGCGCGGGTTCGAGTCTCACATGGCACTGGTCCACCCAACACAAGTAGTGTCATGCTGAGAATAATTGATCCGATTGATATGTTACATCATCGCAATAAGTATGCCATATATGGCTTATCAACACTATCCTAGCCAAGCTCCAGGACAATGAGCGGTTTAGGTGTCCTTTTTCAATTTTTGTTTTCTTTGGTTGCCCACTGTGTCCCCAGACATGCCAGAACTTTCCCGGTGGTGTTTCATAACCTTGCCACCCATTGCAAAGCGGTGGTCCTAGGAGACGAGCAAACATAAACAAACATAGACAGTTAGCATGGCCACGTAGTATACAGTATTATGATAATATCACAGAAAGCTTTACCGATCTCGCCCGTTTGTTTTTTTTTGCATCACTTGTGTGTGCTGGTAAATGTTAGTAACACAATATGAATTAGTTTGGAGACTCTGTGATTGGTTAATATCAAAATATAGTGAAAGTGGCTAGAAATCGGTGAGTAAATGCTAAATTTTATTTTAACATTTCATGTAAGTCATTGGAGTGGTTTTAGAAAACTGTTAATATTTACTCTCAATGGTAATTTAATATTTCATTCCGTTCGGCAGTATACAAAAATGGTCACTCCAAGTCGCCATATTGTGAGTTGCGCTGGTTAGGTCTGTGGTTTGAAATATGCTATGGCATCAATGACATGTTGTGGTCAGTCATAGTAGCTAGGATTTATTCGTCTGGATTAAGTATGGTAGGATTCTGGTTAAAGTTATTTAACATGAACCCTATGTCAAATGAATTATGAACCCATGTATTTTACGATCCTCATGGTGTACATATGAACCCACTCTATTAAAGCAGGATACATCATACCCTAAATAACGACTTTAACAAAAATCATACGGATTGAGAATACTGATCAGCGATACAGATTTAATATTTTTGGTACATCTTGACGTCTTGTCGGAATCTTTGAAACTGTTGACCTCTTCTCTCTTGCAGGAAACTAGCCTATTTTTTGTAAATTATGGTTTATTTTTTTATTTGATGCAAATGCTGTTATATGAATTATGTCTTGTGTTATGACGTGGAAATTCTTTAAAGGACCACGGCTGAATAAGGAATGGCATATTAGACGCCTGTATAAGAAAAACAATTAGTTTCTTTAACCTTCAGACTTATAGAAAACTTTCCACAGAACAAATTCGAAATATAGCCATTTCACTTTCTATATTATTATATTCTGCTTGCAGTTTAGACCTTATTTTCCAAGGATATAATAACGCGTCTTCTCTCTCTGCGTTTTTCCCAAATCATCCAATAAATATCCTCTTAAAAACATCACACTCTTCTCACAGACACGTTCAAATCCTATTTTCAGAATTTTCGGAAGTTAAACGTCAAAGATTATTATGGCTTGTCCTTCT
This sequence comes from Hanleya hanleyi, assembly GCA_036873755.1. Classification (NCBI taxonomy): domain Eukaryota; kingdom Metazoa; phylum Mollusca; class Polyplacophora; order Lepidopleurida; family Hanleyidae; genus Hanleya; species Hanleya hanleyi. Next base: position 5,690 of record JAVTVY010037682.1, read on the forward strand.
TCGCAGGAAATTGACGAAACATTTTGGTGCAATTAGGTCACTTCCAACACAACTGTCAATAAATTGTGGTATTTTCAGTCCAAACACACGCACTGTCCAATTTACTACATTGTCCAACCAAGGAATGACGAACAACTAACTGTAGCCCCTTTTCAAGAGAATATTATCACAGAATATTGTTCTTCAAGATTGCCACAGAGCCGAGTTGGCTAATTATTATAATAGATGAAAATATCTAGAAGGGCAACAATAATTCTGCTAATGAGGCCTGATCGAAATTTATAAATGAGGACACTTTTGACACATTGACACAATATTTCCACGATATTGATGTTTTCAATATTCTACATGGAATTTCCGTTCTTGTAATGTTTTGTTATCACCAAAACACGAAAGAATATGCAGGAAGAATATATTCATATTCCTGCACCACACCACAGCTTTGTCTACAGTCACTCTATTCCACTGGGAAGGTTACCCGGAAATAAGTGCACATGCACGGTATCATAGGGGAGGTTCCAGCTGTAGATTCTCCCACCAACCGACAAACATAACTCCAAACGCATACTAACCATCGATTCATATGATATATTTATCTCATGAGAATCATCAGATGAGATAATTACATACGATGCGCCACAAGTGCAATTTTATTTCTTTATGTGATTGTAGACAAAGATACTGACAAAGTCCTCCGTACGCGGCGAACATAATCGTTGATACATCAGTTAACTTGCAAGATGCACAAAAGAAAAATATACCCCATAGTAAAAATGTATGCATCTATGTTTGTGATTTCGATTAGAATATTTTTTGTTACAATTTTTTATCTACAGTTTCCACGTGTTGTTTGTTTATTTGGTCCCGGCGTTTACTTATGCCTGAAAGAACGGCTTGGCTTCAGCTGTCCATGATATGATCTTGTTTGACAAGGCACATGGTCATGAGCCATAACATGTACGAGTTTCGTTTTTCAAGTAGACCAGCGGGAATATTAAACTCGGTAAACAAATTTATGCCGACAGAACTCAAAAGTAACGCACGGAATTCCCCGTTTTCAACAGACTGACGTAAAGAATCGTTGTTAAACAGGACGGGACTACGCCTGCTATTTTATTTAGAAATGTATTGTAATTGGCTCAGAGATACGCCAATTAAAGGATGCAGGATGCAACTATGGTGTACATTTTTACCATGGTTTTACGCGATGATCCACTGTAACCATTGTGTTTCGAAATCGAACAGGAGTGTTTTATGTTGTTTTAGTATGTTTAGTGGCGTATCATCTCTTCCTTCAACACGATCAGAACTTAAATTATCATCAAATAATTGTGTTAAAGCGGACAAAATTTCATTTTTGATTTCAATCTGCAAGTGTACACATTCTAGTCCTGTGAGACTCTTCTACGAGAAGCCTCTAGAATATGTGGCATATACAAGCGTCTAGCCGTTCATTCATTATTCGTCCGTCATCCATTAAAAATGTCCGCGTCCATCATCCAAAGACCTAGTTCATAAACAGCATTAGCACCAACTTCAAAAACTAAATCATAGTATGCATTAAAATAGGCTAGTTTCCTGCAAGACAGAAGCGGTCAGCCGTTTTCAATGATGCCGGCAAGACTTCACGAGGTTCCAAAAATGTCAATTCGTATCAATGATCAGTATTCTCAGTTAATGTGATTTTTGCTAAAGTCGTTAGCTAGAGTATGATGTATCCAAGTCAAGCTTTTATTTAGATATGAACACCTTAGGGATCTTGAAATACATGGCTGCGTACGACCCTAGACCCAGTCACCCTTCTCAGTGAGAGAGGGGAGTACGTGTTTCATGTGTCTGTATCCGGCGTTTCACCCTTCAAAGCTACAGCTAAATAATGTAAGAGAAATGACTCTCCGTTATGGGACATATTAATCACGGATATGTCAATGTTACTACATGCATGTGCATATGACCATGAAATCAAGTCATTTGATACAAGAAGTAGTTCATACTCCATAATAGTCTCGGTCGAGGGAATAACGTTTTGCGTGCCTCGTTTTGGAGTTTTAGGATGGCTCTGACCCACATGAGAGTGGTTTTGGTCTGCCATGCGAGAAGCTGGGAAACCAAGAACATTTGGATAACAAGTTTTCATTCGAAACGAATCTGTTTTTTCTGGTCCAACGAACCTATGATTGGCTAGATTTTCTTTCCTTTTTTCCATATACTAATGGCAATATCGGATTTCTGTTAAAACAATTGAATTAACCAATCAAATGCTCTGTAACTGGAATATATACCTTGATGTGCTATTAAAGTATACCCTGCTGTGCTATTTTTTCGACAAAACTCCTTTTCTTGACTCGATACCTGGCTGCACATGGAACCAGCCCTTCCAAGAAGGAACATGTTTATGACGCTTCAAAACCTGCAGTTGAAAAATACCTGGAGCAAAACCGTAGAACTCCCACGAACTAACGACGGAATGACAGAAATGCTAACTTATTTGAGTTTTTGTTCTCTAGTGGTTTACCTAATGGGCGTCTTGTTTTTAACGCCAAGTAGTATCTTGTCAGCCACGTCAGCTCAAAATAACGAAGTCCGTATGTTGGCGAAAAGAACGCCTGGCGCTATGCGATAGGTACTGCCACTCGTTACTGTAGAGTCAGCTTATAAACATACCGAAGCCAAAGCCGAATACCATAGATGAAAAGATCGAAATCAGTACTAACGTTATTCGAGACTTGCTTTATCGCTAACCCAACTTAAGCTAGGAAATCTTGCTTTATTGAAACAAAACAGAGCATAAAAAGAGAAATAAATTGAATGGTTGGCGCATATAAACGAGAGGCGAAAAAGCTATAATTTAGAGCGACAAATTGCTTTATATTCCAAATACCTCGACTCTGGATTATATTGGTTAAATAAACTTGTCCTAGGACATCAATCAAATTACCCAAGAACTGCTTTCAAAAGACATTAGTAACAGCTGGTTTCCATCTATACGTGTCCATATTTTTTTCTCCTTGTTTCTTACACGTTAAAGGCGACGGGATAGGCTTATCGACATTTATCATTCCACGAGTTGGATAAAACCTGTTTGCACAAAAGGGGGAAAACAAGGAATCCATTTACTGATTATATTATACCTGTTATCCCAGTACACATTGCCCACGTCATAACTGACGCTAACTATCAATGCTGCTTCGTCAGACCGCTCACAAGAGTCACGGGCTAGATTTCAACTATTATTAAAGGAATTTTCGACAATATTTCTGTATTTACTCATCGACCTGGTTTCGACAAGAGCCTGTTTGCATCTATGGGCTACTTTACTTTGAAATAATAAAACTGAGTCCAATATGCCAACTCGTATTGGTTACTCGTTTGTCGTCTCTTGGCATTGGAGTTCTCTCCAGTTGACAATATTTGAGATTTTACAGAGTTTATTGCAGAAAAAAACCCCAATGAAATCAATCGCGAAATAATTTTATCGTCATAATGCAAACTCTGTATATCATATATGTGCCAATTTTGCGAAAAATCTCTCCAGCTTATCTCGAGCGGAGAAGGAAAGGGAAGAGAATAAGAATGTGCATTTGGAAGTCGTTCATCGCCGGCTTTAGCAGATTGACACTCATTCACCTTTTGTCGTACAGTGGTTTGCCACTGGAAGCCTAACACGGATATTTTATCCAAGGAATTACGTGTGAATTGTGTATTGTATAAAGAGGTACATTACACTGTCAGAAGGATTGAGGGTATAGACGTGACGTGCCCAAAATATTTGGGACAAAAGGACCCAAAATGTTCGGGTCAAAACGGAATTTGACCCAAAGATGTGAGTCGTCATGTCTATACCCAAAAATATTTGGTCGGTTTGACACAATCTTTATGACTGTAGAATTTAGAAAATATATCGAATGTTTATTTGAGTATTCATTTCGGTAAACGCTTAGGACGCTTGTGTGGCGATGTAACTGGAGAATCTTTGGCGGCAAATCAGCGCGGTCGGTTGCTGATAGGCACTATACCTACTTATTGAGAGAATGTGAGAAATCCTTATGTCATAAAAAGCAAACCATACTTACGAGAAACATAATTAAAAGAATACTGGTCAGTGATAATGATTTTATGCAAAAAAAATATATGATGTATTGTTGTCACCATTAGAAAATTATTGATCGTTTCTTTGTTGTAGGAAACCATCTTGTGGTTTTTTTTCATTTCATACATATTCGGAATTGATGCTACATGTACACAGAAAAATAAATTCCTTAAAACTTTAAGGAATATTCCCCGACTATTACACCAGCGGAATATTCCTCAACGTAACTAAGGAATATTCCTTACCATGTTAAAGAATTTCCTTAAGATGCTACGGAATATTCCTTATTGAATTTTAAGGAATATTCCGCTGGTGTAATAGTCGGGAAATATTTCTTAAATTTTAAGGATTTTTTTTCAGTGTAACTGTCGTAACAAAGGTCGTTTGGTTACTGACGGGGAAAATTCTTTTGTGGATTACAGCTGAATATTAAATGTCGTATCTGACGTCTAAATTACATACCGTATCCAAATGGTGTCGAATCTGAGATCCCATGATCCGCTGCGCATTTCGATATCGGATCATGTGGAATATCAAAGTATTATGGATAATAAAATGTATTAATACTGACCGAAAATACACACCGAGTAATAAAATGGCCATGGAATACCATTCATCAAAGTTATATCTAAGGAAAATGACCGATAATTCGCCGGAGGATGTCTTCCTCATACGGAAATCTCGTCGTTAAATCAAAACTATAGTTGTTCATGGGAGAGAAAGCCAAGTCAGACGCAATGTGAAACGATATGCTAAACCAATAAAAGGAGACACTTTCCGGTATTATCAAGGTACTTATATGAGAATTTCTTCATATAACTTGGAACCAATATTCGGTGTTGATATTCATCGACCAGTTAATCCATCCATATTCAATATCAACAACTAAAGCTATAAAATTGGAAAGTTTTCCGGATAAACCAAAAAGATATTTACTGATAAACTGTAATGCTCTGCATGATCTCGCGATTAAACATTGGCACGAAAGGAGGCAATTGTATATGACCAGAAGCATTCATAACACGGATGAGTACAACGTGATATCCTCACGATCATGAAGACATCAACTCATTTTGTAGAAATTTGTTGATAAGGCCATACAAACACCCGCGGGATTTTGTGGCTGGTTATTAATTGTAATGTGATATATACGTGATATATCCTCCCGAGACCCATCAGTAGACACACGGCACATGCCTCTTTAATGAAAGTTTGGTTGGTCCAATTTTCCACCTGTGCTTTGCACACTTCAATTCAATTATAACTATATACGCCGTATGCCTGTTTCTTTTAATTGCAATTCCATTTCTTAAAACATCATCACTTTCTTCTTCACTTCATCAAGAAGACTTTTGCGAACGGGAGTGGAGTACGATTGCAGTGGTCTTTAGTGGGGCTTGGCTAACCTAACATAAGTATATTCCGTGCCTACATGCGTCTATACATCTGCTTGCTAAACTTTTGAAGAAACGTTGAAACGAGTTGAATTTCGTTGTTTCTCAGGGATGGCTTGATGCAATCAAAAGAGGGATGATATAGTATATAGAGATCAGGAGAGAGGACAAACTTTTTTGAAACGTCCACTGGCTGTTTTAAAAGTGTGCATTTCTACTAATGAATTTGCGGGCGGCCGTATGGCAAGCCGTTTTGCTTTTTATTCAGTATTTCCTGATAATTGCTTATACTGAATAAAAAGTGAATCGGCTTGCCATACACCCAGCTATTAATTATGATGTCGTCCCGCAAATCATGTGTTTAAATTCCAGCTCGATGCTGGCAGAATCTGGACGCTCTCGCAATATATGTTATTAATGACCTCGATAATTTTGGAAATATAGTTTTCTCGGGATGTGCCTGGGCATTTTCTACGTAAATGGTAAGCACATCTTAATGGAAACGGTATGCCGGCAAATAAATTTCACACAAAATAGACATATCCAATTTTAATGTTCGCTATTTGGCTTATAATGGAGACTACTAGAAATTGCTGGCATTAAGTCTTCTAATGATATCAGAAGAGCATTCGACAATCTTATCAGCTTACAGTGAATACAGTACGCATCAGACTTCAAATCAAGAAAGAGGAAAAGGTCGTTAGTCAATATCACACCAATGATGTATTCTACTTTATTCACGTCTTGTACTGACGATAATAAACAGATTTTATGGATATCAAGATTCAAGTACATTTAGACTAAATACACCTAGTACCTGCTTCATTCGTTTCACGGCCTGTCAAAAGAGAGTTTGAATTTCGTGACACCATCTGTTCGAAAAGTAAACATGGTTCGTATCACGTATCAAAACGACCAGCCCTCTATACGTGTATTAAATTCGCTCTGACATTTGATGACATGAACACCAACTATAGTATCAGGGTCCACAGCAAAAGCTTCCTCTGGTAAACAGTGTTATAGAATTTGATCAATAAATTGCTCTAATTTGGGAAAACGGTCTGGCGATGATGCAAGTACTGCCTTTTTGGTCTTTCACAGAGCCATTACGGCAAAACCTCATATAATCTCGCAACTCCTTATTATATTACGGGAATCAATAATATTTGTTCAATAAAGTTATTAGTTCCCGAGATATGCGCGACTGCATTTCATCGTGAAGGCTAATGAACGTGAGAAAAACTGCAACTGGCTTCTTTCGTATGTATTCTGCACTTCTGCGATAAAGTATACATGACTAATAAAAAGATATACTATATGTCGCTGTATCGAAGTATATTAGTCACGCCAGGCAATATCGTATTTCTATGAAGCACGATGGAACTGAATACACCGTGGGAGAATGCGACGATGGATTATTTGGCTTCAGCCCTCTCCTGTCTTCTTTTATACAGTCCAGTAAGATACGGAATTAACGTGATTGTTTCTGATAACAAACTACCTGACCGATAATATAAACAATAACACGCCTTTCAATAACGTGACTGTTTTCAATAACCATGCCAAACCGATACTGAAATCAACAAACATCTGAAACGGGTGCTAGAAGTCACTTTATTTGGTTAAGCGTTTTAACTAACGAAACGTTCAAAGTACTTATGTTACTATATTTGGCAACGGTAGGGAAATTCTTACTTTACTGTACTGATATGCTCTCTGAATGTTGGTTCTACTAGTATCCATTTAAAAAAGCATTATAAGCCGTCAGCTCATTCTAGTAAAGGTATTCACATGAATAGCTCTAGTAAGAAAGCATGACGGATAGAGAGCATCACAAGAATCATCTCTTATCCTTGGGATGCATTCAGCTGGATAGCAGTCAGAATTTTCACCTGTGCGACAATGAGACGCCGGCGTATTTCCCACCACCAGTGATTTGTTATCATGGTGAAATTTTACCGAGAAGTTCACCCCCTGTACAGAGTTATTTTGACCTATATCAAGGTTTTATATCTGTGGACTAAAACAACTCGCCAATTTCCATTAGATGTGTTGATGGCATGACATCTTATAACAGATACAGGTATGAGAGCAGACTACTTTGCGATAGCGCCTAATCTGAGCGCATATGCTCTTCAAATGGGGGTTTGAGACACGAAATTTAGATTTCTTTTGCAAACCTGAAATGGTATAGAGGGAAAACAAATCTTCTAGACACAGGCTATCATTTGTTTTCAAATCCTACCAGAAGTCAGACTGGATTAGCCGATTTTGGCAATAGACCTTTCGAGAAGCAACGATACATGGACACGGCGATATTCTGCTGGTGGACGTTTCGTCCCCGAGGCTTGCCCCCTGTACAGACCTTTTGGTCTTTGATATATGTTGGCATTTGTGGGAAGTTGATCGGGTCGACATCGGGCCTTACAGGCTAGTCTTTTGTGTTAAATGCCGTCATTTTCACCTGACGACGATACAGCTCACCAATCCCCAGTGTACGAGTTGTCACAGCGAAACAGCTCACCAATTACCAATATACGAGTTGGCAGAGCATTTCCATCATAGCTCTCTAGATTTGTATCTAATACCGCTTATGCCGGTGCTAGGGGCCGTGTGGTCATATCATCCAAGTTGCCACATGAACAGGCACAATAAAAGCGTACCTGAGATACAACACATATCACGAATCGTTAGATTCTTGGTATGTGCTTTAGAATAGGTTAACCGGAAGACTATACTGTGAAGTCATGTGACTGTCAGTATGTCGGCACCTCTTCCCACTTCCCTTATATGTGTTGTAATTTAGTTCTTACGAACCCAGGGTACTGGGAAAGTTTACCTTTTTCGACAGTGGAGGGCCGTAAAATCAAGGTCTTATGGACCTTCCCCTCTGTGATGATAAGAATAATGTACGTTCTGGTGCACACGTGAGCCAATACGTGGCTTTCTGTATAGTACTATCTTGAAGTGGGAGAGAGAGAGAGAGAATTAAGGTTTAACGTCGCGTTCAGCAATATTTCTGCTATATAGCGACAATCAAACAAAATTCAAGTTAATAACTTATTAATCCAACACATTAAATCTTATGCAAGAAACAGATTTCTCTCTAATAACCCAAGACACAGTCCTCTCTCACCCGACCGAAAAGATTTTCTAAAGTAGTTGCACGATAAAACGAATCTCTTACAATCTTAAAATCTATACAGTCGATAAGAATATGTTTCAATGTGAGATCTTTGTGGCATGGAATACACCTTGGGACTGGCTCTTTTTTTTAGTAAATGTTCTTGAGTTAATCGTGTATGGCCGATTCTACATCGCCTGATCATGGCTTGATCGACACGTTTCTGGCTGTTCAGATGAGTATAGGCTACCGGGTTTTTTTAACTCAAGAAGTTCGTTATTATTCACAGCGTCCCATAAGGATTGAAACAGCTTTCGCACTTTCGTGGAAAGTACAGACAGAGGGTCTGAAATCGCTATATGTGATTCCAACAGGATCAACCTCATTATATAGGGCTGACTTAGCCATTCTGTCAGCCTCAGTATTACCTTTGATGCCAACGTGACTAGGCAACCAACAAAACACAATATCAATCTGTTGATCAAATCTACAGTCATATAATTGTAGAATATTCACGATGGTGGGATGAGTTGAAGTTCCACTTTTAAACCCTTGAAGAGGTATCAAGTCGTTGTGGTAACGTGTGGAAAGTCATTGGAGGGGGAGATGTAGCCTAGGATGATTAGCAGGTTCAACAGGACAAAAACCGATTTGCTTCATTGGTAGTTTGATGGAACGACAAGATGTAAAGATCCTCGCTTCACAGGGCCGCACCACAACCTTTGCAACTATGGTCAATAATCCAACACATCTATTTGTGATTGAAACAAATACGGACACGCATGATCAGCAGTGCCAGACTCGCGCCTGATCTATTTGTTTATATCCACTACCCTGAGAAGTGGATGATAGCTCGTTTATTACCGATATATTCAGAATCATGCGAACTTGAACTCGTACTGGTACGTATCCCTTCTAACATGCCAGTCCTATGCTCAAGTGTCTTAAGGATGTCCGCTGCTGGCAAATCAAAGTAAGTAACTTTTTGAATAATGTGTGTTTTTGCATTCATAATTGTGTAATATGAGGAAAAACAAGGAAAAAAATATAGATTGGTGTGCATTTTTTAGCTGTAAGCAATGTTACGTGGACTGATCAATGCTGCATTTGATAACCCAGACAACATGGGGAATAACCCTAGTTTTGAAGCATATCCAAGGAATAGAAAACCCTGAGGCGATGCATACTAATATCGAAAGAACTATATCATTAGTGTTCGAAAAACAAAACAAATCAGCTTTTCTAGTAATTCCGAATGAATGAGAACGTTTTGAACATCAACGATATTGCCCAGATCAAGAATCCGTGGAGATCGCCATTATAACAAGCCTGAGAGCCGCTAGCCAATGAAACTCCTTGAAATATCACC
>JAVTVY010037683.1:0-16073 GCA_036873755.1 Hanleya hanleyi
CCGTGAATATCCGTGTGTGCCCCAGTGTGTCCGTGCGATTTCTTTGCAAGAGATATCTTTGAAACGTTTTTTTTATTCCTCTGAAATTCGGCATATGCATTCCTTGCGAGAAGTCTTCGATCGGTGTTGTGATTCAGCAAGATCTAGCTGCCCGATGGTGGCGCCGCTAGGGTTTATGCAGTCCTTCCATGCCCCTCCTTGCAAATTATATCTGTCTTCACAAACGATAAACACAAGATCGCTTCTTCGGATTCCTCTGTAATTTGGCATATGTGTTCCTTTTCACGAGACATCGACTTGTATTGCGTTCCATCAAGATCTGTCATTAGGTGGCGTCACTGATGACTTTTGCTTCCGTCCGTTCGTGCAAATTATTCCTTTCGCACGCGATAAAATCAAACACGCTTCATCACATTTCTAATAAAACTCAGCATATGGGTCTCTTGTCGCAAGACCTAGTTTCGTATTATGTTTCAGCAAGATCTACCTGTAGATGGCACAAGTCGGATTCCGATCTTCCATCCACCCATGCAAATTCTGTCTTTGCATACGATAAAATGAAAAGGCTTTAACGAAATCATCCGAATTCGGCATATGCGTTCCTTGTGCCAAGACCTCGATCGATATTGCGTTTCAGCAAGATCTGCCATTACGCGGCGCCGCTAGGGTTCATTCCATTCTTCCTTGCTGCAACGATCACTTTGAACACTTTGTGGTATTCCTCCGGAATTTGGCATATGCAATCTTTCTGACAAAACATCGAGTGGTATTGCGGTTTAACAAGATCTGCGTGAAGGTGGAGCCATTATTTTTCACTCCGTCCTTGTCCGTGCGAATAAACTCTAAACGCTTCATAGGATTCATTTGGAATTTGGCATATGAGTTTCTTGCCACTAGCTGTCGACTGGTGCACATGTTGCGCTTGGGCGAAATTTGTTAATCGCTGGCGGTAATAATGCCTTTGTTTTCCGTCCCTCACGTGCGAATTATTCCTCCTGAACACGATGAAATCACAAAGCTTCATCATATTTTTAAAAAGATCGACATATAGTTAACTGTACGTACTATCTGCTTTCGTATTGTGCGTCGTCAAGATCTGTCTTCACCCACGACAAAATTAACAAATTTCATCAGATTCATTCGAAAATAAGTATATGCTTTGCGTCTACATGTTTGTTTGTATTGCGTTTCAGCAAGATCTGCCTGTAGAAGGCGCCACTAGAGTTCACTGCATTCTTCCGTACTTGTCCAAGCGAATTATATATGTATTCACACGCGATCAACTCGAAACGCTATGTCCGATAGCGAAAATAGCAAGCGTCAAATCCGACATTTTCAGCCGTTCAAAAATTCAGCCGTCGTACATGAACGAATTTCGGAAAATTTCCGAAAGCACATGGCACACATTTTGTGGCCTTTTGGTACTCTTTCAGGTTTCACCAGTCTGCTCGGTGTTACAAGCCGCGTGACTCCAGTTAGGTTGGGTCGAATGTCAAATATCTTACCAGAGCTTTAAAATGGTTTTCGTTCCGTCCTTCTGTGTATGTCAGTGCCTTTTTTTCGACAGCGCTCACTTTGAAACGTGAGATTCCCTCGATATTCAGCATATGAATTTCTTGCGAGGAGGTTCGTTCCTTCCTTCCGTGAACCTCCGTGTGTGTCCGTGCGATGTTGAGCTTATCAAGATCTGTCAATCGATGGCGCCACTAATGCCTTTCCCTTCCGTCTGTTCGTGCGAATTATTCCGTTCACACGCGATAAATTACAATCATTCGTCATATTTCCAGAAATAAAATCGGCATATCGGTCTCTGTAGGCAATGCCCCATTTCGTATTGTGCTTCAGCAAGATCTCCCTGAATGTGGCGCCACACTGGTTTCAATCTTCCATCCAGAAGGATAGTAGAGTGATTTACTCTGAATCCATATTGGTACGACGAGATGATACAAGCGTCTAGTCCGTCATTCAATATTAAGCCGTCGTCCATTCAAGAATATCCGCACCCATAATCCAAATACCTAATTCATATAATAGCATTAGCACCAAAGTAAAAGAATAAATCATAGTATACATAAAACTAGACTAGGTTTCTGCAAGAGAGACGCGGTCAACAGTTTTCATTGACGCCAGTGATCAAATCGGTTTTTAATCCAAATGATTTTCCTGTAAAGTCGTTATCTAGAGTATGATAGGCCTATATGCTTTGATTGTAACTTTTCATATGAACAGTATGATGATCGTGAAATACATTGGTTCATGTGGCCACTAGCCCCGGGTAAGCAGAATTAGACACAGACAGCTTATCTGGAATATTGTTGAAACATGGGAGGACGGAAATTGGCCTGTACTTCTCAAAAGTATCAACCTGATTTATAAATCAGTATCGCTTTAGCTGATTTCATAGAATCTATACCTTTAGAAAGTAATAAGTTAATGATGCTTGGCAGAGGTATACACAGAGAGAAATGGAGAGATATTAAAGGTAGAGAAATAATCGGAAACTGGTTTGACTCCAGAAGCACTTAAATGCACTGTAGAGAAAGTTCTCCGGGATTTGAGAAACTAAGTACTCATCGAAGCTTGTTGTGTTAGGATTTTTTTAATCTAGCTTCTATTGCACTGAACTAAATATTTGTTGAATTGGTTGGGAATTGCTCCGTTGTCAGTCGTCTCGGGTCCATTGATGTTCAGCTGGTTCAACATTGCCTATGTTCCTTTGATGCCTTGGTTATTTTCTTTAAATTTTATCTCCAAGTAGTTCTTTTTGTCAAGCCCATGTGTATTAGCTAGCTTATTTCTATTGTTTCTGGACCCTATTCGACTTGGTTATCTGAGGGAAGAAGTAATGAGGTTTCATTGCTTCAAGGAAAGTCTTCGAAGGACCATGGCGCTCAGTCTTGAATAAGTCTATTTGAAATCACCCATTAGGAGACGTCTTATTTTCTCATGATTTGGAGTACAGTAAAAGGAGAAAACAAGTTTTGAGGTGGCTGAAAATTTTTCCCGTAGGCGGTAAAATAACCTTATAAGGTATTTCATAGGGGAGTTTTCAATTTCAACGAAGACAGATCAGCATTCGTCCTCTTCGTCAAGGTAAGTTAAATTTCCTCTTATTTTACCAAACTATTCCGAGAAACCCAAAACTAGTAACTTATTTAAAATGCCTGTGATTTCGGCAAGGTGTTTTGGTAGACTTGTGGTGTTTAGATGCATCTCGAAAAACAACTAGGTTTGGGTTCTCGATAAAGGATTTCTCTGTAAAGTAGATTGATTCCAGTGGGAAATTTCGTATTCATTGGCATCGATACATGTTATTGAGGTGGATGTCATTTAGTTTAATGGGGCTGAAGCACACGGTCTCAAATTCATTCAGGTCAAGTCCTTTACGGAGTGTATTTACAGATTATGGCTGTTCTGTAATTTTGTCATCAGTATTGAATATGAAAAATGGCATTCGGTTCGGGAATGAAACCCCTGGGTGTAATGTGATTCGGTAATCTCAACAAGTTCGCTTCCCTTAGAAACGGAGGATGTTGATTGGGCGAGAGCCATGCGCAGAACAGCTGCGCGCCGCAATTAGCCCCAGTGTGCGATCAGAGGGTATATATGACAATAGGAGATATACAATCCGATGCCACCAAATGTTTTCGTCAGTCACCGTCTGGGTGACTCTGGGTCATAAGACCGTCCTCGTGATGGAATTCGAGGCTACCGCTACCGGTAAATAAGCTGGAAAATGTAGACGTGGAAACTCTCAGGTGCTGCTGTTCACTAATGTTCTCGCCGTACCCGGAACTGGAAACAGCACTGGAAATTAAACACAGTTAAAAGGCGACTTCTATAGTTTGCATGCACAAATTGCTGGGGCAAGTATGATGGCTAACAAGTCTACCTTTACGTGAAAGTATGGTGGCTAAGAAATCAATATTTCACAAGTGGATTATCGCTCTGAGAGAAAGCTTTCACCCGAGATCAAGGGCACATATACTGTATTGTATTGTATTATCTGAATGTCCCTTTAATAGATTCCGTACACTTACAATCCTTAGGCCCTTTTCAAACCGGGCGCGGACAGCGACGGGCGCGAATTCGGCGATTTATAGAAGATGCGAGCGGCAAATGCAATTGCATTATCACGTGATCCAAACAAATGGACGAAGTGGAGGACAAAAGTCTTTTGCTCCTTCTCCTCAACAGACGAATAACATGACACCGTGAATGATCACCATCGAAATTGCCACTGTGGTTCAGGCGATCGGCGCGATTGAAAATGGGGATTGGACCTCTGCATTCGCGTTGCCCGCCTTTACCGCTTCGCCGGATCGCTTGGGCTGTGCTAGCTAAAAAGATTCACCCGTTCAAGATGGTCTGTTTCAGCGCTTCGACAATCGCATACAAGGGAATCGTATATCAAAAATAAATTCGTCAGATCCGTCATCCGTTGGGCAGCTGCCATCTATTAAGAGTTTCCAAAAGGTCCGTAATCCAGAGACCTGTTTCATCAATAATGTTACCACCTAAATTAACAGGGCCCTCGGTGGCCGTGTGGACTAAGGGGCTTCGCTGGTGAAAGCTAGCCTCACACCGCTGAACCGGCACGGGTTCGAGCCCAGCTGGTCCATGTGTGGAAGTTTGACAGTTACTTGCCGACGGGTGGCAGTTCCCTCCGGGTACTCCTGCTTCCTCCACCACACAAACTGTCACCATATGAGTGAAAAAACCTTGTGTGTGACATTGACCTTGATTATGGATTAAGAATACTGATCAGCGATACGGATTTTATATTTTTGGAACATCATGATTTCTTGTCGGCATCATTGAAAACTGTTGACCGCTTCTCTCTTGCAGGAAACTAGCCTATGTTTATGTATACTATGATTATCTTTTTGAATTTGGTGCTAATACTGTTACATGGAATTTGGAATAGATCTTTGGATTATGGACGCGGATATTCTTTAATGGACGACGGTTGAATTATGAATGACAGGCTAGACGCTTGTAATTAAGCCAAATCCCCCCTTAAATTAACATAACCGAAAGAAAAAAGTAAGTTAGAATTACTTAAAAGATAGAAGTGGTCAGGTCACCAATTTCCCATGATGCCGACAAGATGCAGTCATCAAATCCGTAACAAAATTCAATGCTCCTAGAGTGTAGTACATTGCCGTGTCGTATTCAAAAAGTCATATCACGAAATTGGCGCGAACATAAAGAAATAGAATGTTCTAATGAACGCATTAATCTGCTAGATGAGTATCTCAGTCACTCGTTGATTGTGGATGTTCATATAAACACTAAGAGGATGTATTTCACAAAGTGTTTTTTGGACCCCTAGCTCCGGGTTAAGCGGAATTAGGTAAAATGGCAATACATAGTGCCAAAGATTTTCAACACTATGATTATAGTTTGCAATCAACAGATTATATATATGTATCCCCAAATTTAAGAAACATAAAATGCAAGCGTTTTATTTTATAACCTTGCTTTACACGTTTTTGTAGCAATGTATTCTGAGGTTGATTGGAATCATCAAGGGTTTGACAATTTCTAAGCTCTAGCACATGCTAAAAGGCGAGATATGCATATTCCATAAGCAGGTCCGTCACAAATATCACTATCTATGATGGAGTAATTTACAATGTCAAAATTGTAATGGTCTCTCTGTCGTATAATCGACGTGAGAGAAAGCGGTTGTTGTTTCTGTACAGATATAGGTTCAGGTTCCATTTGGCGAATCTGTAGTAAGGGTAAATCTGCTTTACTGTGTCGTTCATATAAGGGAGCTTCTTGAAATTGGGGCATATTAGGAACTGGCATAAGGCATTCCCAACAGAGTAGCATGGTGCGCCGTGTTGGAACTCCTAGGAACTCCATGCCATACAGTTTGGAACTCGGCAGACAAAGGATGGCTTATGCCATAACATGCAGCAGCATGGGGGGAATGGCCTAACTGGAACTCTAATCCATCCAGATCAGAACACCAAACTGAGCATGGTGTATCCCATTTGAATAACCGGCATATACCATCTACCAGGGAACTCAGTTCCTAATTTTCAAGAAGCTCCCTAAGGGTTCTCCACTGCAAGAAGATCATCTATATAACGTTTGGTGAATGTAAATGAGCGGGAATTATGTATTGTTTTGCACTTAATGACATTGCACTATATGCTGTAAGTATATTTTGCTACCGAATTTAATATAGATCGTGCTGTTGAGAAATTCCAACGGTTCCGTAAATTATGAAACATCCAGAGAGTGGTAACCTTGATACACTTTAGAAAAAACGCCTTCTGGTTTCTGACATTGATATGATGATGATCGGTCTTTTGACAAACCGATATCATGGGCTTAGCAAGACGTTTTATTAGATCTTGATGAGGAATGTTAATGTAGAGAGTCGAACAATCCCATGTGGACACATTTCTGTATTTAATAAGTCCTTTTTTATCCAGGTGTTCTGTGATTGTTTCGAGTTATTACGTATCCACATACGCCCTGCCTCCGAATTCTATCTGCTATCTGCACGCTATTTCTCCCAAAATGATTTTACCGCCGGAATAGCTTTATGATGTAGACAGAAGCTTGGTGGTGCATTGTGTAGAACCCGCTATAATGTTTAGGCATTTTGGGTATCCAGTATAATTTTGGAATATTCGTATAATTCTGAAATATACACTTGCGTAATCAAACAAAACTGAAATAGCTAAAATACTTATCGATTCGAATAAACATTGCACATTTTCATAAATTTTTAAATCTAAATTATTTTAGTGCGGATGTATACATGTAGTACCGGAATTAACAACTAATGGTTTAATCCAAGAACAAAAACAACAATAACTTCACAAAAATATAGGGCAATATCCATTTCAGCTTTGCGCAGTGTTTAGGCATGTTCAATTTATCGCGTCATTAACATGGTTTCATAACTGCTCACAACCACTGAATCAAATAAGCTCGCTTAAAGTGGGTACATCCCGCCATGCTCCATATTCCTAGTGCTTTTGCATTAGAATTATTTGCCACAACCAAAGGCAGTTCCTCTGAATCGTTTTCAATTATCTACCGTACCGTGTCCGACATGAATTGGAACGAAACTGTATATCAGACATTTGCATAAGCAAATACACTTTTACTCTATATATGATATGAGGTGTGACGGTTGTGTTCAGTGTCCGTGACAAGGAGTTGTATAATAGATTTAAAAATACAAACCTTTCTGTATATTGCGCAGGTTATAGCGGCTTTAATTCTGAGGACAGCCAGGCTTGACAGAAAATAATTGTGTGGTTGTGTCAGTGAGATAACCATTCCGGAACAGGCCAAAAGTATGCCATACTTAACAGCATCCGTTCTCGAAATGGAGGCGTCTGGTCCAAAATACATCACGATCTGAACAACTAAGTAAGGCTGCAGTAATATCTGGGAACCCTACAGAAAAAGCAGAATCAAATTTAATTGATACCAATATTAAACATGCAGAATTAGATCTCAGATTTGACTTTTACATCTTCAACATGCCACAATTAAAACGCGACTCAAATGCATAATACTTCAGAGGACATAATTCAGACTTAATGAAGGCTGGGATAGAGGATAATCATCAGTGATATGACGTTTGAAGATTTTTCTCCACGAAAGGCTATAAGATCAACAAATGTTATATCATTTTGTTATTATATATTCAAATTTTATTCGAAAATGTATTAAGTTGATAGGATAGATGAATTTGAAGTAGGCAAATAATACAAGATAAGGACGAGGTGGCACCTTTTCGACTACCTGAATTTATTTACACACACACACTTTCACAGGTGTGCAATCAGATCTATCTGAAAAAGCTCGAGTATGTAACTAACCGACTTAGTCTCAAATGGGCCACATCTTTTCTCTCTTGTAAAAACATAATAGTAATAAATAGGAATTTATATACATCTGGTATGACGAAGCCTTTCTGCCAGAAGGTCGAAGGAGGCCATCGTGACAATAATTTAATGGATAATGGACTGACCTATTGATAATGATTTGATGAACGTTTGGATAACGGAACACTCCACAGTGATAATGATGGCATGTTTTTAAAGGAATACTTCACAGTAATAATGATATGAGACAGATAGGATAAAGGAATACTCCTTAAATATTGGATGGTAGTTTGATCTCCATTGCCAATGATTTGATGAAAGTTGAGCTAAATGAATACGCAATGTCAGCGGTAATGAATTAATAATGGAAAACTGCTTAGTGATATTTTGTTTTAATGAGAAGTTGGAATAACTCGATTTATACTGATTACATGGTTGTTTGAATAAAGGAATATTAATTTGTGATAATGATTCGATGGAAGTTTACATCAATGAATATACCTAAGAGACACTTATTCGATGAAAGTTTGGGAAAAGGATTATTCCTAAGCGATAATGATCGGATGGAGGTTTGGATAAAGGAATACCGCTCAGTGTGAAGAATTTGATGGAATTTGATGGATAAAGGGATACTCCTTAGTGATGCTGGTTTGGGATAAAGGAATACTCCAAATTAGCGAGAATTTTTTTTATTTACGACTGCCAGTGGAATGTCCAGTCGGACGTGTATAGATCAGCTTTACACATACGTTATAAAGATAACGAATAATCGATAATTTCGAAAGAACCAAATAGTAAGCATAAGATCTGACACTCAATATTCAGCCGTCACCCATAAAATAACATCCGCGTCAATAATCCACAAACTTGTTTTGTTTGACATTTAACGTAAATTCCGAATTTGCATGAAATTAAAGAAAAGTAACAATCTGTCAACAGTTTTCAATAATGTCAGTAAGATTGATGATGTTAATACCTTACATACAATCCTAATCATTGACCATTATCCGTTATCCAAATGAATTTCCAAGTCGTTTTCCAGAGTGTGTATCTCAGTCAGGCTCTGATTGTGACTGATGATTTGGACACCACAAACATTACAAACATCTGGAGCCGGTTGTTCAACGGTGGGTTAAATTTATCCCCGGGTTAGTGAAAACCCGGGGATAAATTCCAAAACCCAGGGTTAGCTAAACCTGGGGTAAGTAGGTGTTGTTGAAACGTGGTTTAGCCGGTGGGTTAACTATCCCGGAGATAAAGTTATCCCCATAAAATTTACCCCTGGGACAATGATAAATTCAATCCCAGAATACATTGCAATATAAACTTCCTGTATAATTTGTAAACCGCGGGAAATTCAACATGGCTGAACTGCATGCAGTCGTCACGGAGGGGAAGGGGAAAGGTAAAGAGAAACGAAAGAGAAAACCAAATTTTTCCACGGCTGAACAGGCCTGCCTTGTCGAACTCTTCGAGGTTCATAAGGTTGTATTGGAAAACAAGCTGACGAATGCCATAACAAATCAGCATAAAAACAAAATTTGGAAGGAAATTACACAAGCTGTAAATGCGATCGGGAATGCGAGAAGTGAAGTGGATGTAAAGGAGAAATGGAAGGGCCTGAAGATGATGGCCAAAAAAAGCGTAGCCGGCGAGCTACGAGAGATGAGGAAGACGGGCGGGGGAAGTGCAGACCCGGGGCCGACAGGTGAACTGAAAGATACAACTGTCCGCGATAAGATATACGACATGTATCGGGACAGCTCAAGCTTTGTTGGCATTATTGGGGGGCTGGAAACAGCCCCGAATGGTGAGTTGAAATGAATGTTTAAATTATCAAAAAAATAAAGTAGCGTATGGATGCAAGTCAGTTTCATTACACTATATTATGCTCCTTGAAATTTTACCCCTGAAAATACTGGGAAATACTGGAGAATAATGACAAATTACACCGTAGTTTTCGTTCGGGCATTTTACTACAAGATACACGATTTACTACGAATCACGTACCGCCATCCAATGAGATCGGAGCAAGTCAGTTGCCATATCTACGACATTACGTCATGACCCAATTCCCACGGAAGACAAAACTAAGTGATGAATTTGTAAGAAATAGTATGAGGGAAGCTAGGGCGTGTATTTTTCAATTTCATAGCGACAAGGGGGCCTAGCAAGAGTAGAACGCACGGTGGATCGAATACAGATAATCATGAGAAAAAATGTTAGATACATCAATTCTATACCCATGTAACGAAAGTGCAGAATGACAACGACCCCTTGGGATCCCCTTTAATAAATCACTGCTTGTGTTTTGACATGTGACTATGTGAAACCGAAACTTACATTGTGTTTACGTGTGTGGTTTACTTACCTGATGGAATTCAACGCTGTAATATTCCTAGAATGAACTATAATAATCCGGGAGACAGACAATGCCTCGAAATCCCGGTGAAGTTATCTCAAACGATCAGTCGGGACGGAAAAAGGGACTCTGGTGAGCTCACTTGCTTCGCTGTAGATGACGTCAGTCAGGAATCCGGAAGTCGGTTTCAGAGAATATGCAGATGAGGGACAGTGAACTTTGCGGTCGTCGTGCGAATTAACTAGAGGGAGTTGGAAGCTGAGATTTACCAGTGACGTCCGTTATGAATTATGGTTTGTTCCTCCATAGCCATATTTATCCAGCGAAGTCCAGATAAACTGATCGGGGGGAAGTGTGATTCTTTGACAATAAAGAGGGCGCTGGCATCGTCGACTTGTTTCTACCTTTATCTGCAGGAGAACGTTCTGTTTCTACCTTTATCCACAGAAGAGCGGTAGCCCTATATAAGCCGGACTCCCGCTGAAACGACAGAGACCAGCAGAAACTTCGAGGTGAGAACACGCACGATCTATTGGGGAGAAGAAATCCAATACATTGCCGGGCCGGAGAAGGGCCGCGATCAGGCCGCCGAATTTGTGCCGCCGCCGGGCCGGGACCAGGCCGCCGAATTGAAGAAGTGCCGCCGCCGAATCCTATAGCATCATTGCATACATTTACACTCACTTACACGTCCGGGCTGTGTTTACTCTACTTCGATCTCTACCTATCTCAACCGTATCGCACAGTTGTGTGGGTATTGCGCTGGGAGTTAGAGTATAGACACTTATCGTCAATGGTTATTCCTATCTCTACTGTACGGTAGTGCAGGCTCAGCTCTGGGAATTAACTAACGGCGTTAGTGTTGATAGCATGGCCATACCTTTATGGTATCGATTAAGCTGTATCCGGTAGGAGACGCTCGTCTCTGTGAAGAGGGTACAGCTAGGCAAATCATACACAGTTCCTACCTAAACAATTATCCATGCACACACGTACTTAAACACACAACCTACGGGTTGAGATACATTCACGCTAACACCCACAAGCTATAGGTTCGAGCCTAGAGCTTGATAAATATACACCTACCCAGTCAATCGTACCATAAACGATTATCCATTCACGCCTCCATAAGCATACAGTCTCTCACCACCCTGTACATATATAATTCACGGCCAATCATAGATTGCTACTGTCTCATACCGTAGTATATAAAGGGGGAATCCTTGACCAGATGCCCATCTATTGCGGATGACCATGCAGTAGTACAGAGAGAGGGTTCATAGACCAGTTGACCATACAGTAGTATAGAGAGAGGGTTCCTATACCAGGTGCCCATACAGTAGTATAGGAAGAGGGTTACTAGACCAGGTGCCTACCCATCCACCGTGTGTTATCGATGTCCGATCCTATGTGGACCGTGTAGCCGTGAACTCTAGCCTTGATGATTCGTCCTTGTAGCGGGGCCGCGGAATGAGTCGCCGTGAGCGGGGTCGCTAAAGCCTGGGGGTGTATTCCTACGAGGGGTGCCGTCTGCTGCTGTGGTGAGCCGTGCAGTTGAATAGTCCTGCGGTGTTACAGAGAGACGGGCCGGTGCCGTAGAAGCCTTTGTACTGTGATAGTACTGTCGTGCCCAGGCCGTCCGCATCCATTGACAGTTACCAACGCTTGGAGGGGCTTAGTCGTGTAAGACGAGACACGACGACGACGAGAAGTCCATACCACCCGAGGGAAGAAGACCGGGGGAAGGAAGACACACGCCGGACATAACCACGGAAGGGCCAGGTCGTGTAAGACGAGACACGACGCAGAGTTCATCCATACGGGAGTGAACGAAGACCTGGGGAAGGAGGAAAGACGCTGGATCTTACCACGAATACCTGGGGAAGGAAGATAGACGCTGGACCCTATCACAAATGCCTTGGGAAGGAAGATAGAAGCTGGACCCATCCACAAGAGAACCGGTCGTGACCAGACCGTGGCTGTGACCAGGTCTGAACGCGATATAGCTAGGGCTATATATTTTGTACATATTTTCTATTATATTGAACTTCGGTTAAAGATAACTATAAGAATACAGGTAAATCCAAATCATAGATCAGGGATCTTCTTTGCAGGGATTGTACGCTACCGCGATCTGAATCCTGTATTCCTGCTCATAGAATTATATGTCAGTATTGCATTAATTTGCTTTGGTTGTCATTACAGGTCTTCCTTTCCAACCTCCTTGACAAGACAAGGTGACAGGTTGAATCGAACTCCCTCGTTGGCCAAGATCAGTGCACGCGTGCGTTCCCGGTAGCCTGACAGTTTGTCTTGGGGACCCTGCGCATTCACTTGTGGATCTGAAACATCCATTTCCCACGCATAGAAAACGTTTCACCCACACCATATGAAATAAAGCCGCTGTCAAATGACCCTCCCCCGTCCACGAACAAGCAAATTCGAATAGATTTTATTTCCTAGATCTAAGGGCATGAGAATCCGACAACACAAAGTATTCTATGAAAATGCAACACTGAAAACTGTCGAGCGGAAAATACAAGTTGAAAGAGAGAAAAAAAAGAAAAATTTTGAATTAAAATTCGACAATGTAGATCTATAGAATGATCTTCAGATCACTTTTTTTACAGCTTAAAATGAAATCAAAGGAATTATATCCAATACACAAAAGCAAAGAATGGTAATTTTGAGAAAAATCATCCACATGCCGATTGAAAGCACAGTTGCCTGGCCTGTGGTATAGTGAGCCTTTTTTATTTTTTTTTAAAATAAAATAAACAAAATTATATTCCAATAGGCCTACATATATATTTTTTTTTTAATTTTTTTTTTAATATACTTTCTTCGTTCATCTTTGGCTAAAATATAGTCACTCCCATTGATGTGATGTCAACTTCGTCATGCTATCAATGGGGATGAATTTATTTGAGTCCAAGAGGAGAGAATAAATATATAATAAAAAAAATATAGTTATTAGTTCTCAGAATTTATTGAAAATATATGTAAGCATCTACCATCCAATATCCCCAGTCAACGGTGCATGACAGATTGTGTCATACACAATAATTGAGTGGGGTGGCTATGTTAATGAGCTATTTCACATTTCAATAAATAAGTGTCTATTTATCATCAGACCATGCATTTGGAGGATTGGGGAGTTGTGGGGGGGGGAGGTGGTTGAGAGGGTTGAAGGGTGAGGGATGACAATTACTAATTGCTAAAAAAGCATCATCTTGGAGAACATCTTTTATCAAATCGGAAGAGAAACAGAAACAAGGAATCAGTTTCTTGATCTGTATTCAATGCTATTGTGAATTTTGTTAAATAATTTATTATGATATGATTATCATATATAATAATAATGATTATTATTAGAAAATTTGAATTTGATCAGCAAATTATTTTGTCCATGTTATCGCAATGTCATTTTGATTGGGTAGTGTCCATACGTGACGTGATATGTGACGTTTACATACGAAAAACTCCTTTGTGTGAGATGGTATTAAAGCCGATTTTTTTTTTCACTCCAAAACATACCAAATAAGATTTTCCTTGAAGTCTACATACTGAAATATCCCCTTCGAAAAACCTGAGATGTTCACTTGCATCAAAATGGAGAAATAATTGATCAAAATGTGCTCCCGGGCTTATTTTGGTATTTTTGGGGCATTTTCATGAAGGGTTTTCTCCTATAGTAAAAATATGACATCGCAGATCAAAACAATTTGTGCCTCTTTCCAATAATCTTCCTAATATATTGTGTGACAAAATTATTTCGGTTTGGGGTGTCATACTTTTGCTATAAGAGAAAAGCCTCAAAAATACCAAATCAAGCCTGGGAGCACATTTTGATCAATCGTATCTCAAGTTTTATACCACGGAGCATCGCAACTTTTTCAAGGCTGATATTTCAGTATGTAAACTTCCAGAAAAACCTCATTAGGCAGGTTTTGGATAGAAAAAAAAATCAGCTTGATTACAAACACACACAGGGAGTTTTTCCCGTATTGTCGTCACATAACCTTTGATCAGTTATTGCTGATCACTGACCATTATTTCCATCTCTCATTATTTCTATTTCTGTATATAGATCCACCATAGCAATAAAACAGCTATCATCCTCTCATTTCAGAGCATACCCCATCAACTGACAGATACACAGTCACCACCATCAATGAAGATGAAGTGAGAGATCTCATTTCCACTGCAGCCACACCATCCACAAGCAGTTTCATCCCAGCCACACTATCCACAAGCAGTTTCATCCCCCCAGCCACACCATCCACAAGCAATTTCATCCCCCCAGCCACACCATCCACAAGCAGTTTCATCCCCTCAGCCAATTTGACACCATCCACTGGCAACTTCATTTCTCCAGTCACAGAGTCCTGTACCATCGTAAACACCCCAGCCACTCCGTCCACCGGCATCCTCATTCCCGCAGCCATCCGGAAACTTTCCAAACACACCAGGCCAAAATTAACTCAGCAGGATATTTACCAGCTCCAATGCAAGGTTCTGCGGTCACAGGAGGAGAATTTGCAGTTGAAGAACCGCAAACTTCAACTGCAAATACAAATCCTGGAACATCAGGCTGGACAGATCAATGCAGGTCTATCTATCAGTCCAATATTTCACACTAATTTTAAATTATAAACTACATAGTATTTTTATGCTCACTTGGAGTGCATGTGTTTGCTTGTCAGTCCCTCTTATTTTTCAGAACATCACATAAATTGTCTTTCTTGTTGCATGAAAAGCGAAATGACTACCTTAATCTGTGATATTCATAATATATCACGCTTAAAATAAATTAGCAATTTTCTCCATATAAAAGTCCACAATTATTAATATTTGCATATGATGATGTCATAATGTATTGGCTTTCAATAGGATGGAGGCAATAACTTGTCAAAGGTGTGTGTGTTCTACATTCCACAATTTAAATAGCAATGGAATATAAGCAACACACCCACTCAGCACTGACTGCCTGTTATTATTTTATATGGCCTCAATAATGTTTGTCCACTTGAACACCGATAAATTTTATTATGATGTCATCCTTGAGAATTGAACCTGGATACATGAATTATTATGTACATTTATCATTTATATATATGGTGGATTGTGGTAACAACACAGCATATGTGTTCCTGTGGACTCTGTGTCCCTCTAGTATTCTGACTTAGTTCTTAACACATTTAAAGGTCCTACCAAATACCCCCTACAAACCTTGTATGAAAACATTCAGAGAAGCTGTTTGAACAGTTCATATTTGTTCACAAGAACACGCAATACAACAGCTGTGGTGAATATCATACTGTAGCCATAACCTCTGACCCATAATATCTTCATCACTATCAAATTCAGTTGTTGCTTTCGACCATTCTAAAAAAGTGTGAACAGTCGTAAAATGTCAACTAACCACCTTATAACAATTTATCATAAAAAAGTATGGAGTGTGGGGACCATTTGATAGGACCTTTACTATTTGTTGAAAATGTATACTCCAGGTTATAGTACTGGGTACCGGGTACTGGTAATTATCGGCTACACACACCTCATTGTTGAAAGGTGAACTGCAAAGCTTCTCATTGTTCTGTTAAAATGTCATAAATGAAGGCCTTTGTGTATAGTTGTTTATTTGTGGTAATAAGTCTGTGGTATACGATCAGTCAAAGCTTATACCACAAGAAAACGTCATTGATTGCCTTCCCATTGTTTTTGGAACGTAATATGACGTTATAGTGGTCCTCACTCATTCAACCGACGTAGGATGTATACATCAACTAAAACTTGAATGAATGACGGAAACCTCTATAATATCATAATGTTCTACAAGCAAA
>JAVTVY010037684.1:0-16363 GCA_036873755.1 Hanleya hanleyi
CCATGCATTGATTTTTGCAATTTTCTGCCTTTTACTAGTTTTCAAGATTTCACTTTCGCGTTTTCTGTAATGTCTTGCCATTGACATCGATTCATTTCCGAGATATAAAGTTGTTTTCTGGTTTTAACAACTTCTTCTATCCATTTTCATACGACTGCAAAAATCGAATAACCATGTGAAAACACTAAAAATTAGCAAAAACATCGAAACAGTATTTCAACCGCGGTGGAAAGCATGAATTTTCTTCCCTGTGAATATAAATCTGAGCAGAATGCTTCAAAATGTGTGCTATTAATTAGTACATTTCTAAAGGGTCTGTATTTGTTGCTCCCAATCACTCATAAATCGAATTTGCGTCACTTTTAGAGTGGTCTAGATATCTTCCTAATATATTTATCTATCTTTCTGACCCATTTTTGGGTCTTTAACTTGGAGATGCCATACCCTCCGAGACAGCGCTAAATGGGTATTATCTGGATATGGTCAATTTACACCGACTGTATTTGTTGCTCCCAATCACGCATAAATCTAATTTGCGCCACTTTTAGAGTGGTCTAGATATCTTCCTAATACATCTATCTATCTTTCTGACCCATTTTTGGGTGTCTAACTTGGAGATGCCATACCCTCCGAGACAGCGCTAAATGGGTATTATCTGTATATGGTCAATTTACACCGACTCTATTTCTTGCTCCCAATCACATATAAATCGAATTTGCGTCACTTTTAGAGTGGTCTAGATATCTTCCTAATACATTTATCTATCTTTCTGACCCATTTTTGGGTCTTTAACTTGGAGATGCCATACTCTCCGAGACAGCGCTAAATGGGTATTATCTGGATATGGTCAATTTACATCGACTCTATTAGTTGCTCCCAATCACAGAAATCCAATTTGCGTCACTTTTAGAGTGGTCTAGATATCTTCCTAATACATTTATCTATCTTTCTGACCCATTTTTGGGTCTTTAACTTGGAGATGCCATACCCTCCGAGACAGCGCTAAATGGGTATTATCTGGATATGGTCAATTTACATCGACTCTATTAGTTGCTCCCAATCACCCAGAAATCCAATTTGCGTCACTTTTAGAGTGGTCTAGATATCTTCCTAATACATTTATCTATCTTTCTGACCCATTTTTGGGTCTTTAACCTCCGAGACAGCGCTAAATGCGTATTATACTTTTCACCGTTGAAATAATTTCCACCGCGGTTGAAATAGTTTCCACCGCGGTTGAAATACTTTTCACCGCGATTGAAATACTTTCCACCGCGGTTGAAATACTTTTCACCGCGGTTGAAATACTTTCCACCGTGGTTGAAATACTTTCCACCGCGGTTGAAATAGTTTCAACCGCGGTTGAAATAGTTTCCACCGCGGTTGAAATACTTTTCACCGCGGTTGAAATACTTTCCACCACAGTTGAAATACTTTTCACCGCGGTTGAAATACTTTCCACCGCGGTTGAAATACCTTCCACCGCGGTTGAAATACTTTCCACGCGGTTGAAATACTTTTTCGATGTTTTTGCCAATTTTTAGTGTTTTCACATGGTTGTTCGATTTTTGCAGTGGCTTGAAAATGGATAGAAGAAATTGTTAAAACCAGAAAACAACTTTATATCTCGGAAACGAATCGATGTCAATGGCAAGAAATTACAGAAAACGCGAAAGTGAAATCTTGAAAACTAGTAAAAGGCAGAAAATTGCAAAAATCAATACATGGCCCTAACAAGCCACCGTACCTTATAGTTCGGCCAAACTTTTCATTTTTAGTTTTTTATTTATGTAATTTCTCCGCAAAAACTGCATGATAAATTAGTAAATAATTATCTGATGCGAAATAAAATAGTTTTGTTCACTTTTCCTCGCGGAAATGCAGGAACTTTGAAGCAAAATTACGAATTCGTCATCTTTAATTTACTCATGATAAACTGATACGAAAATGTTACGTTTCTCATTGCTGGTAAATTAGGAAATGGTGTATATCTCAGTTCTCTATCCCAGTGGTGATTATAACATCGAGCTACGTTGAATCTCAGATGTTCCTTATCATTATTAATTGGTTAATTAGGTGTATTGAGGTGGAGGAGGCGATGTCGAGAGAGTAAATGAAATTAGTTAATTAGGTTCATTGGGTGTTCAATCACTACAGTTGAGAATGCTGAGAACGTTCAGATATATTAAAATAAAATCGTATTACGATTCATGGAATCTTCAGCAATAACACAATGTCTGAGCCTATATCCACGTAAAACGCAATTAAACACTCGTATATACACCAAATGATTGCGTTTACTTAGAGAAGTCTAGCGTTTGTAAAGAAATTGTTACCCATAAATTAATATTCACATTGTCATGGTATCGGCCTAGATGGTCGACTTAATATTAATATAAACAACTATAATGTCGTGGCAAAAATATTATGGGTGGATGGATTTAGACGATCCGTGACGATATAATTATACACGACCTGATTCCTCTGGTTATGAGCTACAAACATAAATATGCGATACAACTATCTCTATATAAAAAAAAAATCCGCACGGTGACTCAAATCTTTATACTGCCTATTTTTTTATATTCTAGGTCAGGCGCGTGTTAAGTGCATCTAGTTCACATGAATCCATGCTTATATAAAACACTGGGTGGTATTAAATAGCCTATGTATGGGCGATATATATAATATATGATTATGGCTTTATTCGAAACAGGTATGAAATACCAGACGGTCACAGATGGAATAAAACTGCGATCTCGACAACTAAAGACCAGTCAAATTAACGGTAAGTACCGGTATGTACAGTGTAAATGTACTAAGTATTACCTTTACACAACATGACCCAGTTATTGATCTTCTAATATCTTTACTATACACCCGTAGTGAAGCTCAAAGGCTTCTATGAATAGGCCTACTTGAATGCCGTTTATAAACCCAGTCGACTGTAAAATACTTATATAAATATGTATAAATATGTATAAAACATTGGTATTCTGTATAAATATATATATAGTACCGTGCGCCAGTTCATGTTACATAGCCTTTTACTGTAGACCGAGCGCTTGTTCACTGGAGATCGGCGATCGAAGTGTTCGTAAACCGAAGCCACATGTAAGTGAACATTTATGAATATACCTGGGATGTAGTTCTTTCTATACCAGACATATTCCTGTTATTTGAACTAGAGACCAACGTACAACACATTTGGATTACAAGTCTCATTGTTCACTATAATCTCGAAAAGAGAATGGGAGTGCTTCGTCGATTACCATAACGTGACATTCAGAGGTCAAGGGCGTAGACAAGTTGTGAAGTTTGGGGGGGCTCAGGGGGAGAGTCTGAGAGGGGGGTATCCCCCCTCGCAGCGTAGATTTTTTTTTGAAAATTGATGGTAAATTGGCGCTCACTGGGAGCATTTGAGCGGTAAAAGTTGAACTTTTTTTTTGCGAAAATCTCTATAACAGTGACGATCACTACTGATATACAAGGTGAAATGATCATTCAATCCGGGGTTTGCACTATATTAATTCAAGTTATTTCTTAGATAATACTATTTTGCCTAGATAGCAGGGGCGGTGTTTTGATGCATGGTTGACCGCATGAGTTCTTGTGGTCGTTCTGAAGTTGCCAAACTTATAAAAAATGTAAACTTAGGGGTCCTTTCTCGGAATACTAGCGAAAATTATCCATATTCATCATATTTACACCAGTTAAATAGTGACTTTGTGTCTGGGTTAGATTTTTTACCTATATTTCTAGGGTTTCTCTGTGAAAATTATTCGAGAGTTCGTATCTCTCGTTTGTGAATAAATAAATACGGAACAAATGACTGGGATCTCAATTAAAGAAAAAGTTTATGGTGAAAAAGTTCTGAAAAAATCGTTTCAGCCAACGTGTTGACCTTTTTCGTCCAAATGGGCGATATTTGATTGAATTGGAGCACATTATTCGTTTCTCGGAGAAAATCACACGGGATCTTTGAGTCCGATATCGCCAAACTGTTGCGTTGGTCTCTGACCGATTGCAATTATTCTAGTCCTTCTGGTAAGCATTGTTGATTTTACTTCCCCTGTAATATGCAACAATTGATAAAGATATGTGACAAGCTAAACATTTACTTCTCTGCTATGTTTGCTTTCTGTTTCTTTCTTGCTTTCTTTCCTTTTTTCTCCCTTTTTGTTTTTTTTTTCTTTTCTTTTTGTTATTTTTTTTTGGCGGACGTCAATATTTGGGGGGGCTGAAGCCCCCCCAAGCCCCCCCTTGTCTACGCCCTTGGAGGTTGAGCAGTAGATTAATTGAATCATGTAGCAGAAAATGAGAATATGGAGAACGCGCTGTGTTTGACTCATTTTAGTGAGTGGGAGGGGTGGGAGCGACCCCACCACAGTGATATGTATCACTTGATCACATCACCCAGAGTCAAGTTGGTTGATGGAGATAGGGAAGTGGGCTGGAAAGGGGAGGGAGTGGTAGGCCTACTCCTACTTGAACGAATCTTCTGCTTGCTTACTATATCAATCTCGAACGCCAGAGCCATCCGTTTCTGTCCTTCCTACTCTGGCCATTTTCCACGTTTTCCATGATGGGGAGGAAGCAGCAGAGTGGACCCATGCAGAGCGAGGCCATTTAAACCCTGGGCTATTTGGAACCTGTCCAGGTCTTCGGAACGCGGGGGGGGGGGGATTCCTACCCCTTGAGATAGGGGTCTGAAACTTACCACGCTATACCCTTCGATCAAGCTCTACCAGAAAATGTGGAGTCGTTTTCTTCTGTCAGATTTTTCGGATTGTTTATTTATGAGTTTCTTCGCAAAAACTGCATGAAAAACCAGAAAATAACAATGTGATGTGAATACAAATAGATTCCCGCCACTTTTCCTCGCAGAAAATGACGAAAGCATCTCTTTTCTGGTACCCAACACGGACGCCATTTTGAATTTTCCCATTGTCCCAACGCGAGAGTATGCAAATCGGCTCAACATGACCCCAATATGATAAACTACAAAGTCATGGAGCGTCAGCCCTCATTGTTTTGTCGTCCCGAAGATAGGATAGAGAGCTTGGTAAGAGGATTCCTCCCCAACTCCCAGGCAGGGTATAGCTAACCTAGTGTATTAAACATACAGGCTCTTTCCAGTCGTGAAGTGAATATACACGGAGAAGCCTGTAGTAGCCTACTTCAGAGTGCAACGCGTTACAATAGTGCCAAGTAGTGCCGTCTGAGGTTTTGGATTACGGATCATGGATTTTCCAGCGAAAGCAATCCGTGGTGGCGAGGTTGTCTTAAGGTTATACTCCACAGCTTCGTAGCAATGGTTACTCCACAGTTTCGTAGCAATGGTTCCAGTCTAATTTCATAATATAGTGTAGACCGTCCGTTTTCTGCTACATATTAATTGGACTTGCCTTCTTAATAGCTTATCTATAACAACATCCTGTTCAGCATTGCCAGTGCTTCAAACGGTCATATATGGATCACCGACTGGGGTCTACACAGTGATCAGGATCACGGATTAAATTTTGTCCTGCCTCAGTGATGCCCCTTGACAGTTCGTTAAAATCAAGATGGCGGAAATCCGACAAAAGACGGGTAGATTGTCCCTCACTTTTTTCGCCTGTTGAAGTTGGCATCGAACCTTGGAACACGAAACAAAAATTTATTTCTTATAGTTGCCAAATTTGGCAATTTTTCCACTTGTTAGGGGTTTTCTAGGAAAAATGAAGTGAGCTTGAAGGGGAATGT
Organism: Hanleya hanleyi; assembly: GCA_036873755.1. NCBI lineage: Eukaryota > Metazoa > Mollusca > Polyplacophora > Lepidopleurida > Hanleyidae > Hanleya > Hanleya hanleyi. The sequence goes on from JAVTVY010037684.1 coordinate 5,746, forward strand.
TCGATCTTCATTTTTACTGTAACATATCAGTGCTGTGTCTTGAAATGGTTTTCAGAAAATATATACACAAGTCAATCTCTAAACGAGAGCCATCCGCTACTACATGCAGCGGTCATTTTCCAGCGTGGCGAGGTTGATACATAAGTGATTTGGGTTGAGGATTTTACGACAATTGGTGGTGGAAACGCGAACCCATTGTCGAATCCCTGGAGAGCAACCTTAGAATGCATACAAGTATTCGCAATGATGCCACTTGACGCATCGATGCGACGTCACAGAAACAGCACGTCACGAAAACGAAGAGATACGTCGGGACAACGTTCTTGTGACGTTGCGTCGGGGCGTCATATTCCTCTCATTAACACCACTTGTCCAAGGTTCTCGGGCCATATCATCTTTATTTGCTGATCTCAGCGCTCGTCTTAGAGACGGCGTGAAGACAATATGGACTCCGTGTCCTTCGAGGTATTGCTACCAGAGTCGTCAAAGCCTGAAGCGGGATGAGGAATCGTGTCAATGGATGAGTCAGTCCACTGAGGCGTGAACACCTTTTTCAGGAGATGAATTTTATGTTCATGACATGCTCGAAATACGTCATATAATGCACGAAGCGTAGTTTTAGAGGTCGTGAGAAAAACATTCTTATGAGACTGTGAAAATATAGTTCATGTAGGCGACCCCCCCCCCACCATCACCATAAACGTAAGTACCCAGTTAACGATGGTAACGAGCTCCTCTGCTGGGTAATATGGTAATTTTGTTGAGGTCTCTGACAAGCGCATTTGGAACCGACATGTATTGAATAATTTATGTAATGAACCGTCCATAATTGGGCAAGTAGTATACAAGGAGCAAATTCGAAGCATAGCGCCTCACTGCGCATGCGCAGAACCTGGGATGACGTCACAATGGGTGGTGTGCGCATGCGTGTCTGTGTGTGTGGTGGGAGGTGGGTACAAGATGGCGGCCCGTTTTTGTGTCGTGTGTGGTGGGAGGTGGGTACAAGATGGCGGCCAGTTTTTGTGTCGTGTGTGGTGGGAGGTGGGTACAAGATGGCGGCCTGTTTTTGTGTCGTGTGGTGGGAGGTGGGTACAAGATGACGGCCTGTTTTTGTGTCGTGTGGTGGGAGGTGGGTACAAGATGGCGGTCAGTTTTTGTGTCGTGTGGTGGGAGGTGGGTACAAGATGGCGGCCTGTTTTTGTGTCGTGTGGTGGGAGGTGGGTACAAGATGGCGGCCAGTTTTTGTGTCGTGTGGTGGGAGGTGGGTACAAGATGGCGGCCAGTTTTTGTGTCGTGTGGTGGGAGGTGGGTACAAGATGGCGGCCGGTTTTTGAATGCATGCGTGTGTGTGTGTGTGGTGGGAGGTGGGTACAAGATGGCGGCCAGTTTTTGTGTCGTGTGTGGTGGGAGGTGGGTACAAGATGGCGGCCAGTTTTTGTGTCGTGATGTGGTGGGAGGTGGGTACAAGATGGCGGCCAGTTTTTGTGTTCACAATTGGTGGTGTGCGCATGCGTGTGTGTGTGTGGTGGGAGGTGGGTACAAGATGGCGGCCAGTTTTTGTGTCGTGTGTGGTGGGAGGTGGGTACAAGATGGCGGCCAGTTTTTGTGTCGTGTGTGGTGGGAGGTGGGTACAAGATGGCGGCCAGTTTTTGTGTCGTGTGGTGGGAGGTGGGTACAAGATGGCGGCCAGTTTTTGTGTCGTGTGGTGGGAGGTGGGTACAAGATGGCGGCCAGTTTTAGTGTCGTGTGGTGGGAGGTGGGTACAAGATGGCGGCCAGTTTTTGTGTCGTGTAATCGTGTGGTGGGAGGTGGGTACAAGATGGCGGCCAGTTTTTGTGTCGTGTGTGGTGGGAGGTGGGTACAAGATGGCGGCCGGTTTTTGTGTCGTGTGGTGGGAGGTGGGTACAACGATGGATGGTGTGAGTGAGTGCAAGAATGTATTCATCCGCGGTGATGCAGTCATGTCTGGCGGTGATTCGGTCTCGGGAAAAAGCTTCCGCGGAGAAAAAGTAGTCCCGAGATAAAATGGTCCGATGGGGTCGAGTGAGGTATCAAAGTGAAGCTTAGGTGAGCGGGCATCTAATGGGCTGGGTGTGGGATTGAAATATCGGCATTGTGCGCATGCGCGGTGGCCGAAGGGTATGAAAATAGCCGGTTTGGAGCTAGGGGAGCCACTAATGGTCCGATGGGGTCGAGTGAGGTATCAAAGTGAAGCATTCATGAAGGGGCATCTGATGGACTGGGTGTGGGGTTGAAGTATCGGCATTCTGCGCATGCGCGGTGGCACCGTTTAGGTGTATTGATGATAATAAAATTTAAAGATCACATGTCCAACACATACTCACATAATGAAAGCAAGAATCGAACTTGCCACCCCTCGAGATGAAGTGGCGCATTGTAGAAAAACGTATAAAAGGAGTCGATTTTTAGGGTAGGGGTGTATTCAATTTGACTTACCTGACCTGTTTGCCTGCCTGCCTGCCTGCTTGCCTATCCGCTTGTATGAGACGAAAAGCATGAGACGTGGAGAAGATTTTCCCTTCGACCCAGCAGTACCTCCGGTTGAAGTCTTGCCTGAAGACGAGCGTGTCAGGGACATTTATCAACGTCACTGGGCTACCATACGCCATTGTTTTCACCGTGACCGTCGTCTATTGGACTTGTATAACTACCGACTGCAGGACCTCACGTATCTGTCTACCTATGCCGAGAATATTTTCAGAGATCAGGTGACAGCGTTCAAGTTGAATATGACATTCGGGTACATTTTACGGCACAAGGAGACGGACCAGCTGCGGTATTATTATCCCAGCAATAATACCTATGTGTTTGATCAGCCGTTCACGGTGACGTATGCGATTTCTCTGGAGCCACTCATCGACCAATTGACTACGTTGGATCCATTGGAATGGGCCCGGTTGCAACGCCCCAATACCCAATGGTTGGTGGAAATGATCACCAACGTCACATTTTTCGTCACGAAAATGAGAGATCATCCTATCGGTGGGGTCGAGTGAGGTATCAAAATGGTTTAAGATGGCGGATTGTAGAAAAACGTATAAAAGGAGGCGATTTTTAGGGGTGGGGTGTATTCATTGCACTACCCTGCGTAGCACTCTGACTGACCTGACCTGCCTGCCTGCCTGCCTACCTGCCTGATTCACCTGACCTCACCTGACCAGCCAGCCTGCTTGCCTACCCGCTTGTATGAGACGAAAGCATGAGACGTGGAGAACATTTTCCCTGTCACCCAGCAGTTCCTCCGGTTGAAGTCTTGCCTGAAGACGAGCGTGTGAGCGACACCCGCACTCTTACACCGGACTCCACCCTATTGTTGTATTCCAAACGTGTGGAGCTCATCGATGACGACAGTAGGTGTTGGTGTACGTCTGAACCAGCGCGTGTCTCTTTATCCCCGGAAGGCTGGACTACCTTCAAACGGGTGTTATTGGGTGACCTCGACGGTGATAGCATTCACCTGTGTGACGACGTCTACATTTTCCGCGGTCCCTATTTTGCTCGACTCCTCTGTCTCAAGCAAGGTGGTTTTACTCTGCACCCTGATCTATGGACAGCCTTGGAAAAAGTAATCCCCATGGTCGATGAAGTACTATCTCTATAGGAGCCACATAACCAATCAGAATACTGCGTATCACGGACTACACCCGTAGAGCTACATCTGGTCTATAAAACACGTCCCTCTGGATCCTACACCTTCATTTCTACGGTTGCAGAGCCATGGCGGAGACCCAGCCCCATGCGACTCGCATTTTACAGTATGCCACCGTGGTGAATTCATTCACGGGTTACCGAGCAGTGGTCCGTCCATGTTTGCAGATGGCGACGACAACGAGGGACGACGCCAGATCCTGAACGAGTTCACAGAAGCGGTCCTCCACAGAGTGCACTCGATGGAGAGGCGTGCCATCACTCACCACTACCGTACTATGACAGCCATCCTTGATGCTCGGGCTATGGACCACGAGCGCTCACGCCGGAACCAGCACCGGCTGGTTGGCCTCATACTAGTCTGTGCCCTATTGACCCTGGCGCTGTGGTATTGACACTATAAATACCAGGGTCAGACAGAGTGTGTCATTCACCGTTCGACATTTACAGCAAGCATGTCACTACGAGCCATCCTGCCCCTTACACCCTACCAGGTGGGGTTATACGTTTATGAAGATAAAGTCACCCTGGTGGAAGACTGTGGAGCTATTTGCTGGGCGTCCGCTGAGACTCTATCGAATACGGTGACGCTACAGCGTGATGGCTGGACTAAATTTAAACGGGTGTTGAGCGGTGAGTTGGACGGACACCTCATCCACATGGACAATGCCATCTACGTCTACCGTACCGCCCTCTTCCCACGCCTGGGCCGCTACCAAGATCCTACGCGAAGTTTCCTCCTAACCCCCTCTCTGTGGTCAGCCTTGGAGAAAATAGTGCCTATTGTGGACCAGCTGTTTACACCGGACGAGCGATCACCAGACCAATTGGCGTGGGCTCGTGCTATGGAAGACGCGCTGGCTGAACCCCATGAACAACTGTCTAGTCATGAACCCGACGACGACGACGAGGCCATTGATTACCCGGCTGAACTGAGTCAACCAACACAACGGTGATAGAAACTTGTTATAAATAAACCATACTCTCCGGGTCCATCATCATTGTGTCACCATGAAGCGCTGGGAGAAGGTTTTGGATAACTTATACTACATTGCCGACAGTCCGGCGGCCTATAGTGCATTGTCGGCTCTCTATCGAGCGGCCAAACCCCAGGGGATACAACGTACCCAAGTCCGAGATTGGTTAAGAAAACAAGACACCTATACCTTACATCGAGCTGTCCGGCGCCATTTTCTTCGGAACCGGGTGATCGTGGGAGGAATAGATGCCCAGTGGCAAGCGGATTTGGTCGATATGAGCGCCTTTGCCAAACACAACGATGAAAATCGGTATATCTTGACGGGAATCGATATCCTATCCAAGTATGCGTGGGTGGTACCCATCCGGACGAAAACGGGGGCGAATCTCATAGCGGCGTTCAAAGACATCTTCAAGACCGGGGGCAAACCTTTGTATTTGCAAACCGACGAAGGCACGGAATTCCTCAACAGACCGTTCCAAGCCTTTCTGAAAGCCCAGAAGGTCTTCTTCTTCCATACGTACAACGAGACCAAGGCGTCCGTGGTGGAAAGGTTCAACAGGACATTTAAAAGTCGTATGTATAAATATTTCACCTATAAGAATACAAGGCGGTACATCGATGTTCTCCCGAAACTGGTGAGGGGTTACAATCGAGCCTATCATCGAAGTATACAGAGAGCCCTCATTACCGTGACCCAACGCAATGAAGCCCAAGTCCGGCGTGTCTTGTACCCCAGGCCATCGCAGCGAACGACGAAGGCGGTGTACAAGGTCGGGGACCCTGTACGGATCAGTAAAGTCAAGGGCAAGTTCGAGAAAAGTTACTTGCCCAACTGGAGCGATGAGCACTTCCTGATTAAACGGCGCCTACCCTGACAGCGGCGAGTCTATGAACTGGAAGATCTCCAAGGGGAAACGTTGCTGGGGACGTTTTACGAGACGGAATTACAGCCTGTTGTAAAAACACAGCAAGACTACTACACGGTGGAGCAGATTTTGAAAACGAAACGTCGACGTGGCAAACTGTTTCATTTCGTCAAATGGCGAGGTTGGCCCAGTTCCTTCAATTCCTGGGTCGCGGCCAACCAGGTGAAACGACTATAAAGCCAGACATCACTGCCGTCCTCCTTCATTCCACGTCCAACCATGAACACGGTGCATCCGTCTCTGAACACAGCGTCTTCCAAAACGCGCAAAGTGCAAGTAGGCTTTGGTGTACTAGTGCTAAACCTGCTGAGTGTGTTGTACGGAGGTGTGTTTTACGACGTAGCCTATGTCAGCACGTTACTTAACCAACTGAGAACACCAGCCATCAGTGAAACCGGTCTACAGAGAGCACCAGTCGTATCCAGCCCAGTCACCACCACCACCATCATACCTCGTGTACAAGCCACAACGAGTGTAAGCTCCACACTTACACCAAGAACACCCACTACGTCTGAAGACCCACCGGATTTCATACCTCACAGTGAACCGACAACGACGACCACCCACTTTGTACCCATCACCACCATCATCATCCCTGACAGTGAACAGACAACGACAACCGACGTTGTACCCGCCACCACTCCAGCTCACTCGTACCAAAGTTACAAGAGCGGGTTACCACGACAGCGGATACACCTCCAACCATGGACCCTCGGTGGCAGCATCCCTTCACCTGCGTCATCGCAGGACCGACGGGCTCGGGCAAAACGCACTTCGTCAGGAAGCTCCTCGAACACGCCGACAGCATGATCGCTCCACCCATTGCCAGAGTCGTGTGGTGTTACGGAGAATGGCAGGAAGCGTATGCAGCAATGCCCCACATCACCTTCGTGGAAGGCCTACCTAACCTGGCCGATTTGGAACCCGACACCTTGGTGGTTCTGGATGATCTCATGGCGGAGACGGACAGTCGGGTGACCCAACTCTTTACCAAAGGCAGCTATCATCGACGGCTCAGCATCATCTACATTGTGCAGAATCTGTTCAGTAAAAACAAAGAACATCGGAATATCAGCTTAAATGCCCACTACCTGGTGGTCTGCAAAAACCCGAGAGATACCACTCAGCTGCTGCACCTGGCGAGACAGATGTATCCCGGCCGCACACCGTTTGCGTTGGAAGCCTTTAAAGATGCCACAACCCCTCAGCACGGGTATATGCTCTTCGACCTGAAGCAAACCACTCCCGACCACCTTCGACTACGGACCGGCATCTTTCCCGGAGAGACTCACCACGTGTACATGCAAAAATAATGTAAACACACCTACAGTGGCTCCCCCAGCTGGGGTGTGTGTGTGTGTGTTTTGATGATGGGGATAATAAAAAAGAATGAATACCACAGCAGGGTTGTGTTCTCTGAAGTAGATAAAAAGAGCAGAGTTGTGTGTTCTAGCATTAGTTGTACAGGATGTCTGCGCGAGTATTGAAGACGGCCCCACCCGAGTTAGTCCGAACCATTGTACGCGGTGCGAACCCTGACCTTGTACGCTGTCTGTGCGAGATCGGGTACAATCTGTTAAAAGGCAACGTACCACTGACTCCGGCTCAGAAGACCAAGTTGGCCAAGCATAAGACAGGTCTCCGAACCCTAGTCCACAAGCGGGTCCCACAAACACAAAAGAAAAAGGTGTTACAGAAAGGCGGCTTTCTCGGGGCCATCTTAGCAGCGTTGGCCGCTTCCGTGTTGGGTCCAGTATTGGGTGGACTCTTCGGCCGACAATGAACCACACGAAAAAAATGGTCCTCGTCGAACCTCGGCTGCTTCAAAACCTCCAATCGCCTTACCCTGTCCCTTCTACGGTGAAGACGATAAACACCCTCGATGGAGAAATGCAACAGATCTTACAGAGACCGGGGTTAAGCGATAGTGAGAAAGTACAACGGTACAATGAGACGCTTCAGCGGTACATGACGTTCATGGACCAATACAAAACCCTCTCTGCTCCACCACCACCACCACCATCACCACGTGACACACCGCCAACCTCAGCACCGCTCCAACAGCCGGGTGGAGTACCTTCCACAGCTCCACAGTGGGTCGAAGACGAAGTCCTGAAGAGTGTACCTGCCTCGTTCAAGAAACAAGCTGGCCTGGTATTACAACGGATGAAACAGAATCCTAACATGACTTGGAATGATAAAGGTGAACTCCTGGTACAGAATCAGGTGGTCCCTGGGACCCACATGACGGATTTAGTGAATGATCTGATGCGTCAACGCAGGACGCACACGAATCCTCGAGGATGGGAGGTCTTCGCTCAAGGCTTGAAAGACATGCATGTACCACAGGAATTGGTGGGGAACCCTCAGCGCTGGGCCTTTATGCAGAATGTGAGTACACCACCAGAACCTTGGGAACCGGAGTCACCTCCCACATCACCACCACGGCGGGCACCTACGTTTTCACCCCTTTTACCACGCCACCCCCTGCAACCACCAAGAGCTAAATCACCGCGACCATCACGACGATTAGCGCCCAAGGCCTGGGAGAAGTATTAAAACCAACAGCAGCAGCAGGACAGCTCAGTCATCATGTTTTACCTCACCCTATCCAGTAACAGCTCGGCTGATGTGTTTCCTGACAACACCTTGACCAAGTACGTGACCCAGTTACCGCAACCGTTGCATTTACCTGGACGCTGGGAATGTGGACTCGTAGATATCCAATACCCTTACTCGTGGTACAACGTGCGAGCCAATGAAGTATGGTACGAGGTGACCTACGCAGGACAAGAAACTCGACTCAAACTAGCCGAAGGTCAATACGATACCCCCAAGGAGTTCATGGGTGGACTGAGAAGTCTGATGCATTATAAGTCTCTACGAGACGTCACGAATACTTCAAAACCCATCAAATCTTTCCCCTTCAAAAATCAAGTCACCCACAGTTTCAGGCATATCGTGTATCTACCGGTCAGTCAGACCGATATTAGCTCCATCGTCATCGCTATAAGAGACGACACGGGACGACCGGTGGCATTCGAACGAGGAAAAGTGGTGCTGACACTTCATTTCCGTCAAGTCCGAGCGGTTCACTTTGCATAATGAAGGTGCCTTATCAATGCCATACAGCCAGTTACGTCGATCATTACACCAAACAGGCCGGAGGTAACTTTCCTGTCTTTGCGGGTACACGCATGCAACGAGGCCATGGACTGGGGAACATACTCGGGAGCATCGTCAAAACGTTTCTGCCCTTGGTGACGCGTGGGGTCAAAGCGATCGGCAAACAAGCGGTGCGCAGTGGACTGCAAGTGGCCGGTGATGTCTTGGGGTGTACGGCACCCAAAGAATCCTTGAAACGGCGGGCCAAAGAAGCGGGAGGCGTCTTGGTGGCCAAAGCACAACGCCCCGTAGGGAATAAAAGAGCTGCCCCACCGAGACCACGCACCAGTCGACGACCGACCCAGCGACGACGCACATCCAAGAAGACCAAGGATATCTTTTCTTAAAGATGGCTTTCATCCATGCCGAGTCGTGTCCTTCTACCAACAGTGAATTTGATTTATGGACCGTCCCAGCTACTCAGACCAGTGCCGAAGAGGGTCAATGGGTGGAACATCTGCCCCTTTCCAGCATTACAGCCACAGGCCCCATTGAATTCACCATCACCAACGCAGATACGACCTACCTGGATTTAGCCCATACGTACCTATATGTGAAAGCTAAAATCACCAATAAAGATGGGACACCCCTGAAAGAAGATGCACCCGTGGGTCCAGTGAATCTCTGGCTTCATTCGCTATTCCAGCAAGTGGATATAGCCCTGAGTGATAAACTGGTGAGCGCCTCGACGAACACGTACCCGTACCGAGCCTACATCGAAACACTGTTATCCTACGGGCGTGACGCTAAAAAGTCGTATTTGACAGCCCCGTTGTTCTACCGAGATACCCCAGGCAACATGGAAGCGAGTCCTGATAACGCCGGCTACACGGAGAGAGTGGATGCCACAGCAGAGAGTCACTCGGTCGATATGATGGGACGTCTGCATGCGGACTTATTCATGCAGGACCGATACCTCTTGAATGGAGTACCTGTCAAAATACGACTAGTGCGCGCAACGCCTGCGTTTGCCTTGATGGCCGCGAATGAGGACCTCGAGTATAACATTGTGATCCAAGAAGCAAGTCTGTTTGTACGCAAAGTGAAACCCAGCCCAGGTGTACAGTTGGGGCACATCAGAGCCTTGGAGAAAAAACCAGCCCAGTACCCGATTCGACGAGTACAGACCAAGGTGTTTTCCGTTCCTAAAGGCAATATGATTGTGAATCAAGAAAACCTGTTCCTGGGGGATTTGCCCAAGCGTTTAACCCTAGCCTGTGTGGAGAACGTGAGTTATAATGGGACTCTCTCGAGGAATCCGTTCAACCTAAAAGCGTTCAACATCTATTTCGTGGCCCTGCATGTGGATGGCCAACAGGTACCGGCACGCCCCTTACAACCTAACTTTGGAACGGACAATTACATCCGGAGCTATCTGAACCTCTTCACAGCAACTGGCCAAATCAACCAAGACGAGGGAAATATGATCAGTCGAGACGATTTCGGCAAAGGATACACATTGTTCTGTTTCGATCTGACTCCCACCTTAGACAACGATCATCAGCCGAGTCTCGTCAAGAAAGGCAACTTACGCTTGGAACTGCACTTCGGGACACCTTTACCGAAAACCATCAATGTGATCTGCTACGCTGAGTTTGACAACATCATTCAAATCGATAAAAGCCGTAACGTGCTGTGTGACTTCGCCACCTAATATGGATACAGACCAGATAACCACGGTGCTGGAGACTGACCCAGGAACACGTAGGGTGTTTCAAGGAGTGTTCGCCCGAGACGTGTTCCCATTAGACCGTGTGTATCCGGCTGCTTACGTCCTGAATATAGACCCGATGGATCGGCCCGGTGAACACTGGGTGGCCGTGTATTAAAACCAACAGCAGCAGCAGGACAGCTCAGTCATCATGTTTTACCTCAC
>JAVTVY010037685.1:0-16414 GCA_036873755.1 Hanleya hanleyi
CAGTCCAAACCAGTTCGAACCTGTTCTTCGCCCTGGAAAAGTTGGAGGGGCATCCCCTTTTGACCACCATCATGTACTCCTTCGTCCCTTGGTCCTCGAACAGTTCGAAGGACTTCCTCTTTTGAGCATCTGCATGCATTCCTTGCGTGTTTTCTAGGGTTTCTCCTAAGCATGTATAAATCTCTCGCAGAGTATTGTCTAAGGGCACTCTGCAAAACCTAGCTGTGACGTCATCGCTTCACAGCAAATGATTGGTTAATACATAGGTGATGCAACACATAGATTGCACGATGCAAAAACCAGGATGTTTTTCCATGGGTTTTCTGCGTTTTTCAAATACATGTATGACCAGCACCTTTGACCCTTGACCTCGATCGTTGACCTCAAGTGAGGAATATGAGTCTATGCATGATAACACAATACCTATACAGATTTTCTGAATACATAGTTGAAAATTTATCTCTGACTTAAGCCCTCATCACTATACATCGAAGCAGAAGTGACCTCGCCGTGACTTCATCGCCGGAAGTCACGTCATCGTACGTATGCGTTTTCGTCATCCCAGTGTAGGAATTCCCAAACATTGATTAATCGAATGCCTAAAAAACACCCCCTGAACCAAATTCATTGCGATATATTGAAGTTTCATATGTGTTCTGATTCAAGAAGTATTTTCTAGGAAAATTGCATTTGCGTACACTTCGCCATCCATAAGATGGCTTGCAGATTGTGTGTACCCATTATTGCTGAGCGATATGTATATCCGGTACTTTATACTATGTGTTGCATCACCTATGTATTAACTGTTCGGTCTTCATTCAATGGAGAACAAGCTCCAGAAATCTGAACAGTTACAGGCTTTTCATACCACTTCTGAAACTATATTGCCTGAGCTTACAAACGATACAGATATGAATAACTTCTAATCATTCAAGAGGTGTTGCAGATTTGTAATTTTGAACTAGAATGACCTAAAATGATTCGAAAATGACGAGTTACGCGGGTAGAGTTTACCTGATTGGCTGACGACATCACGTGGTGTTGATTTATGAGGATTCCCATTGTTGTTGGAATTCTCCAAAGTTTACAAAATGTAAGCCTATACATCCACATTTGTATCTTCTTAACAACCACATTATGTGTCAGTTACTCGATACATGGTACTTTTGATCTTTTTGTTTTCTTGCTGCAAAAAAGATAATATCGCTTAATACAGATGCTCAAAGTTACGTAACTGCCGCTTTGTCTTGACGCTCCGGTGATTGGTGTTTGTGTTGTTGGATTTTCAAATTATTTCATAGCTCCCCAAAACATAGACTTTCACATTTTGTCTTGAAATTCTGCTTGAGAACTGGATCTATTCGTTTTATTATCGCCAGGTGGCTGCAATTGGGGGATTACCGATGGAGGTCTTTGATCTTTGGGAGGTCACAGGAAGGAGACGAGAGGTCGAGTTCACATGGGACTTGACCAGAAATGACAACTTAAAGTTTCCGGGCCAGGTTCAACCTCGTTGTAGATTCGACAGACTCTATGTCCGTCATTGTGACCCGCGACCAAAACTAAACCCGGTGTCTTTTGAATTCATAGGGACCGAAAGAATCGATTCTTGTCAACGGTTTCCAAGCGACCACTGGGGACTCCTGATAAAGTTCGACATAAATTATTACTAGATTTCTACACCGTCGCTTTACAGTATCGGTCTCATAAAAGTCGTACAAACAATGTAACATTCTAGACAGTTTTAATAAAGCGACATAAGCCCTTAGAATAAGTACCCAGCTGCTCATGGTCTAATGCCTCGTTTTTCGACCGCCCCAATTTATTTTTTATTAACAGCGAGGCCATAGTGCTTCAGTGACTAGCTCGTGCAACGGAAGCCACATTCATTTCCACATTCACTTCCGTTCTCGGTCAACCACATTCACTCGCGTTCTCGGTCAGCCACATTCACTCTCGTTCTCGGTTATTCAGTGATTCAGTGAAATCAATTACTCCAATGCTGTCCAGGAGTTTGACTGGAACTTATACACGTCAGGAGGCTATAGTTGTGATTGTGAATCGTCGAACTTTATCTATACACCATGCAAACATATTGTGACTGGTGACCTTGATGTAGTGAGTGATAAGGATCTGAAATTACTCCTGATGAAGGGACCTAAATATAGAGAGCCAAGAAGAATAAATCTGAAGGCCGACCAGAAGATAGTTCTGTCTGCATTGGAACAGTACGTTATTGATTAGTCTAAGCGAGAAAAAGTTGAACCTACAGTACTCGCTGATTGGCTGGACCTCACCAAGAGCAAGGTCGTTGAAACAATCCGCCATATTGACGGAAGTACTCTTCCCCAAGCAAAACAAGTACTGAGAAACCTCAATTCGCAAGAAGTTCTAGCAAATCTCCAGAGTAAATTCGTCATAGTCCCAGCAGACAAAGCTCCGAATAATATAATATTCGTATGTAAATATTACTATTACCAGGTGCTGGTTAAAGAATTGAGTGTAGACATATCTTCATCAAATACGTCTACTTGCTCCCAAACTGCATTTACTCTGGAAGATTTATTTAACAATCACAAAAAGTTTCTCAGGGAAAGAGGTATTTGTCTTCCAACCAATCATAACGACATACCAAAACTATACTGGACTCCCAAAATGCATAAATCACCATACAAATCTAGATTCATAGCTGGTTCTAGAAGCTGCACCACCAAGCTGCTTTCAACCCTATTGACGAGGGCCCTTCAGGAGGTAAAAGCATTTTGGGAAAGGTATTGCGCCACTATTTCTAAGAACTCTGGCGTTGAATGTATGTGGATATTGAAAAACTCAAAATGTCTTACGGAAGAACTTGATGCTAAAGGTCACATACCGTATAGACATGTATCCACATGGGATTTTCTCGACTCTCTATACCACAATCCCTCATCAGGACCTTATTGACCGTCTAAGTTCATTAATAGTATCTGTGTTCAAGAAAACTGATCGTAGATATATTAATGTCGGAAGCCATAAAGCATTCTTTAGCTCGACTGCATACAAGAGATATCATTCATGGGATGTTTCTTTGTTTATAGAGTTGCTTGAATTTCTCATTAAAAATATCTGTGAAATTTGGCAACACAATATATCGGCAGCATATAGGTATTCCAATGGGTACTAATTGTGCACCCCTGTTGGCTGACCTGTATCTGTTTCTCTTATGAATATGACTATATGCAGGCGCTTTCAAAAACCGATCCATTCAAAGCCCGTTCCTTCTCATTCACCAAACGCTATATAGACGATCTTCTCGCTGTGGATAATCGCTATATAAATGACGCAGTGAAGAATATATATCCACCTTCACTGGATTTGAAGGAAACTACAGATAGCCCTACAGGCACATCTTATTTAGATCTCTATCTCTATAAAAATGAAGCGGGCAGTCTCTCTCGTCGACTTGATGACAAAAGAGATGATTACAATTTCAACATCGTAAACTATCCCTTTCTGGATAGTAATATTCCAATGGGACCTGCATATGGCGTATACATATCTCGCTTAGTAGCATTTGCTAGATCCTGTGTTAGATGTGATGATTTTAATCAACGTCACAAAACATTGTTGCAGAAACTTATAAAACGGGGCTATTCCACCAAGCGCCTCTACTCAAAGTTTCTCAAATTTGGCGATACATATCGCATGCTGATAGCAAAATACGAACGTAGCGTGCAAGATCTATGGCGCTACGTTTCGTAACTTGTGTCTAATTCCGCTTAACTTGGGGCTAGGGGCCGTATGAACCCATGTACTTCAAGATCCTCATGGTACTCATATGAACAGTCACAATCAAAGCGTGACTGAGATACATCTTTTTTTTAGATGACGACTCTATAACGAATAATATGGATTAAGAATACTGATCAGCGATACGGATTTTATATTTTTGGAACATCATGATGTCTTGCCGGCATCATTGAAAACTGTTGACCGCTTCTCTCTTGCAGGAAACAAGCCTGTGTTTTTGTATACTATGATTGTCTTTTTGAATTTGGTGCTAATACTGTTATATGGAAAATGGAATAGGTCTTTGGATTATGGACGCGGATATTCTCTAATGGACGACGGCTGGATTATGAATGACGGACTAGACGCTTGTAATTCACATGCACTCCCGTTCTCTGTCAGCCACTTTCTGCCCCATTCTCTGTCCGCTACATTCACTCCCGTCCCCAGTCAGCCACATTCACTTCCGTTTTCAGTCAGCCAAATACACTCCCGTCCTCAGTCAGCCACATTCACTCCCCTTCTCACTCAGCCACCCTCACCCCCGTTCTCAGTCAGCCACTTTCACTCCCGTTCTCAGCATACTTCAGTCGTGTTCTTCACCAGCCAACTTCACTCGCGTTCTCAGCCACCTTCACTCTCGTTCTCGGTCAGCCACATTCATCCCCGTTCTCGGTCAGCCACATTCGCTCCCGTTCTCACTCAGCCACTTTCACTCTCGTTCTCAGTCAGCCAACTTTATTCCCGTTCTCAGCCAACTTTACTCCTGTTCTTCGTCAACCAACTCCGTTCTCAGTCAGCCACCTTCACTCCCGTTCTCGGTCAACCACATTCACTCCCGTTCTTGGTCAGCCATATTCACCCCCGTTCTCACTCAGGCAACTTCACTCCCGTTCTCCGACAGCCACCTACTCTCCCGTTCTCAGTCAACTTCACTCCCGTTCTCTGTCAGCCACAATCTCTCCCGTCGTCAGTTAAGCAACTTCACTCCCGTTCTCAGTCAGCCAATTTCACTCTCGTGTTCGGTTAGCCACATACAAGCCCGTTCTCAGTCGACCACCTTCACTCCTGTTCTCGGTCAGCCACATTCACTACCGTTCTCATTCAGTCACATGCACTCTCGTTTTCGGTCAGCCACATTCGCTCTCATTCTCGGTCAACCAAATTCACTTCCGTTTCTGGTCAGCCACATTCACTCCCGTTTTTGGTCAGCCCCATTCACTCCGGTTCTCAGTCACCCACAATCTCTCCCGATCTCGGTCATTCACATTCACTTCCGTTATCGGCCAGCCACATTCAGTCCCGCTATTGGTCAGCCACATTCAGTCTCGATCTTGGTCAGCCACATTCACTCCCGTTCGCAGTCAGCCACATTCACTCCCGTTCTCAGTCAGCCACATTCACTCCCATTCTCGGTCAATCAACTTCAATCCCGTTCTCGGTTAGCCACATTCACTCTCGTTCTCAGTCAGTCACCATCAATCCCGTTCTCAGTCAGTCAATATCAATCCCGTTCTCAGTCAGTCACATTCATTCCCGTTCTCAGTCAGTCACCATCAATCCAGTTCTCAGTCAGTCACATTCACTCGCGTTCTGAGTCAGCCACCTTCACTCCCGTTCTTGGTCATCCACATTCACTCCCATTCTTAGTTGGCCACCTTTAATCCGGTTCTCCGTCAGACAACTTCACCACCGTTCTTGGTTTGCCACATTCACTCTCTTTTTCAGTCCGTCACATTCACTCCCGTTCTCAGTCAGACTATTTCACTGTCGTTCTCGGTCAGCCACATACACTCCCTTTCTCAGTCAGCCAACTTCACTCCTGTTATCAGTCAGCCACATTCACTCCCGTTCTCAGTCAGCCACATTCACTCCCATTCTTGGTCAGCCAACTGCAATCCCGTTCTCGGTCATTCACATTCACTTCCGTTATCGGCCAGCCACATTCACTCCCGCTATTGGTCAGCCACATTCAGGCTCGTTCTTGGTCAGCCACATTCACTCCCGTTCGCAGTCAGCCACATTCACTCCCGTTCTCAGTCAGCCACATTCACTCCCATTCTCGGTCAGTCAACTTCAATCCCGTTCTCGGTTAGCCACATTCACTCTCGTTCTCAGTCAGTCACCATCAATCCCGTTCTCAGTCAGTCACCATCAATCCCGTTTTCAGTCAGTCACATTCATTCCCGTTCTCAGTCAGTAACCATCAATCCCGTTCTCAGTCAGTCACATTCACTCGCGTTCTGAGTCAGCCACCTTCACTCCCGTTCTTGGTCATCCACATTCACTCCCATTCTTAGTTGGCCCCTTTAATCCGGTTCTCAGTCAGGCAACTTCACCACCGTTCTTGGTTTGTCACATTCACTCTCTTTCTCAGTCCGTCACATTCATTCCCGTTCTCACTCAGCCAATTTCACTGTCGTTCTCGGTCAGCCACATACACTCCCGTTCTCAGTCATCCAACTTCACTCCTGTTCTCGGTCAGCCACATTCACTCTCGTTCTGGGTCATCCACGTTCGCTCGCGTTCTCGGTCAGCCAAATTCACTTCCGTTCTTGGTCAGCCACATTCAGTCCCGTTCTTGGTCAGCCACATTCATTTCCGTTTTCGGTCAGCCACATTCACTCCCGTTCCCAGTCGGCCACAATCTCTCCCGTTCTTGGTCAGCCACATTCACTCCCGTTCTCAGTAGCCACATTCTCTCTCGTTCTCTGTCACCCCATACACTCCCGTTCTCGGTCAGCCACATTCACTCCCATTCTCAGCGAGCCACCTTTAATCCGGTTCTCAGTCACACAACTTCACCGCCGTTCTTGGTCTGTCACATTCACTTCCTTTCTCAGTTCGTCACATTCAGTCTCGTTCTCAGTCAACTACATTCACTACCGTTCGCAGTCAGTCACATTCACTCCCTTTCTCAGTCAGCCACATGCACTCCCATTTTCATTGAGCCAACTTCACCCCCGTTCTCGGTTAGTCACATTCACTTCCTTTCTCGGTCAGGAACATTCACTCCCGTTCTCGATCATCGACATTCACTCCAGTTCTTGGTCAGTCACATTCACTTCCGTTCTCGGTCACATTCACTGCCGTTGTCGACCAGTCACATTCGCTAGCGTTCTCGGTCAGCCACATTCACTTCCGTTTTCGGTCGTCCACATTCAATCGCGTTCTCGGTCGGTCAGCCATATTCAATAGCGTTCAGGATCATTAAAATCCACCCCTGTTCTCACTCAGTCACCTTCACTCTCGTTCTCGATCAGCCACATTCACTCCCGTTCTCAGTCAGTCAGTCACATTCACTTTCGTTCTCAGTCAGCCACATTCAATCCCGTTCTCGGTCAGCCACATTCACTCTCGCTCTCAGTCAGTCACCATCAATCCCGTTCTCAATCAGCCAACTTCAATCCCGTTCTCGGTCAGCCACATTCACTCTCGCTCTCAGTCAGTCACCATCAATCCCGTTCTCAATCAGCCAACTTCAATCCCGTTCTCGGTCAGTCACATTCACTCCCGTTCTCGGTCAGCCACATCCACTCCCGTTCTCAGTCAGCCATATTCACCCTCGTTCTCAGTCAGTCACCTTCACCCCCGCTCGCAGCCAGCCACATTCACTCCAGTTCTTGTTCAGCCACATTCACTCCCGTTTTTGGTCAGCTACATTCAATCCCGTTCTCAGTCAGCCACAATCTCTTTCTTTCTTAGTCAGCCACATTCAATTCCGTTCTCAGTAACCGCATTCACTCCCGTTCTCGATCAGTCACATTCACTTCCTTTCTCAGCCATCCACATTCACTCCCGTTTTTTGTCAGCCACATTCACTCTCGTTCTTGGTTAGCCACATTCACTCCCGTTCTCCGTCAGCCACATTAGCTCTCGTTCTCTGTCACTCCATACACTCCCGTTCTCGGTCAGCCACATTCCATCCCGTTCTCAGTCAACCACATTCACTCCCGTTCTCAGTCAGCCACATTCACTCTCGCTCTCAGTCGGCCACATTCACTCCTGTTCTCGGTCATCCACATTCAGTCCCATTCTCTGTCAGCCACCTTTAATCCGGTTCTCAGTCACACAACTTCACCGCCGTTCTTGGTCTGTCATATTCACTTCCGTTCTCAGTTCGTCACATTCCCTCCCGTTCTCAGTCAACCAACTTCACTCCCGTTCTCTGTCAGCCACAAACACTCCCGTTTTCAGTCAGCCACCTTCACTCCTGTTCTCGGTCATCCACATTCACTCCCGTTCTCGGTCAGCAACATCCACTCCCGTTCTCAGTCAGCCACCTTCAATCCCGTTCACTCTCGTTCTCGATCAGCCCTATTCACTCCCGTTCTCAGTCAGCCATATTCACCCTCGTTCTCAGTCAGTCACCTGCACCCTCGCTCGCAGCCAGCCACATTCACTCCAGTTCTTGTTCTGCCACATTCAGTCCCGTTTTTGGTCAGCTACATTCAATCCCGTTCTCAGTCAGCCACAAGCTCTCTCGTTCTTGGTCAGCCACATTCACTCCCGTTCTCAGTAACCGCATTCACTCCCGTTCTCGATCAGTCACATTCACTTCCCTTCTCGGCCATCCACATTCACTCTCGTTTTTTGTCAGCCACATTCACTCTCGTCCTTGGTTAGCCACATTAACTCTCGTTCTCTGTCCCTCCATACACTCCCGTTCTCGGTCAGCCACATTCAATCACGTTCTCAGTCAACCACATTCACTCCCGTTCTCAGTCAGCCACATTCACTCTCGTTCTCAGTCAGCCACCTTCACTCCCGTTCTCGGTCATCCACATTCAGTCCCATTCTCTGTCAGCCACCTTTAATCCGGTTCTCAGTCAGACAACTTCCCCACCGGTCTTGGTCTGTCACATTCACTCCCTTTCTCAGTCTGTCACATTCACTCCCGTTCTCAGTCAACCAACTTCACTCCCGTTCTCTGTCAGCCACAAACACTCCCGTTTTCAGTCAGCCACCTTCACTCCTGTTCTCGGTCAACCACATTCACTCCAGTTCTCGATCAGTCACATGCACTCTCGTTCTCGGTCAGCCACATTCGCTCCAGTTCTCGGTCAACCCAATTCACTTCCGTTCTTGGTCAGCCACATTCACACCCGTTCTTGGTCGGCCACAATCACTCCAGTTTTCGGTCAGCCACATTCACTCCCGTTCTCAGTCAGCCACAATTTCTCTCGTTCTTGGTCAGCCACATTCACTCCGGTTCTTAGCAGCCACATTCACTCCCGTTCTCGGTGGTTGGTCACATTCACTTTCGTTCTCGGCCAGCCACATTCACTCCCGTTGTCGACCAGCTACATTCACTCCCGATCTTGGTCAGCCACATTCACTCCCGTTCTCAGTGAGCCAACTTCACCCACGTTCTCGGTCAGCCACATTCACTTCTGTCTCGGTCAGGCACATTCACTTCCGTTTCGATCAGCGACATTCACTCCCTTTCTTGGTCATTCACATTCACTTCCGTTCTCGGTCACATTCACTGCCGTTGTCTACCAGCCAGATTCACCAGCGTTCTCGGTTAGTCACATTCACTTTCGTTCTCCGTCATCCACATCCAATCGCGTTCTCGATCATTCACATCCACTCCCGTTCTCAGTCAGTCACCTTCACTCTCGTTCTCGCTCAGCCACATGCACTCCCGTTCTCAGTCAGTCACCTTCACTCTCGTTCTCGCTCAGCCACATGCACTCCCGTTCTCAGTCAGTCACCTTCACTCTCGTTCTCGCTCAGCCACATGCATTCCCGTTCTCAGTCAGTCACCTTCACTCCCGTTATCGCTCAGCCACATGCACTCTCGTTCTCAGTCAGACACATTAACTCTCGCTCTTATTCAGCCTCCTTCAATCGCGTTTTTCAGTCAGCCAACTTCAATCCCGTTCTCGGTCAGCCACATTCACTCACGTTCTCGGTCAGTCACACTCATTCCCCTTCTCAGTCAGCCACTTTCACTCTAGTTCACTCTTGTTCTCGATCAGCCATATTCACTTCCGTTTTCAGTCAGTCACATTCACTCTCGTTCTCAGTCAGTCACCTTCAATCCAGTTCTCAGTCAGCCAACTTCAATCCCCTTCTCGGTCAGCCACATTCACTCCCGTTCTCAGTCAGCCACCTTCACTTCCGTTCACTCTCGTTCTCGATCAGCCATATTCACTTTCGTTCTCAGTCAGCCACATTCACTCTCGTTCTCAGTCAGTCACCTTCACCCCCGTTCTCAGCCAGCCAAATTCACTCCCATTCTGTCAGCCACATGAACAGCTGCAATAAAAGCGCGGCTGAGATACTAAGACTACGTCCGAGAATCCACTGTATTCTCGGGTCTGAATGTTAGGTGCCGCAGGATGCTTTCCTGTAGAGTCAAATGGTTGCTTTTCAGTCGCCAGACGTCATCATTTTTTCCAACCACTTGCATATCGCTCCAACCTTCACTGCCGTTCTCGGTCAATCACATTCACTCCCGCTTTTCAACACCTAGGCTTGTTTCACTTTTTTTGTCGTGTGTGAAACTTATTTTAAGCTATCTACTTCGTTGTCCACTTTTTACCTCCAATCGTTCGATTTTAATTCGCTTCATACATTTTGAGCCACCCTGCAGACAATAGAGCCTTCAATAAATTTTCGAAAAGTCGAAGATGAGAAACTAGATATTTCATTTTATTATATCTTTAATAAGATTGTTGGAATTACATTGGTTGAAGCGTAGCACGTGTGAAAACATTAATTTTGACTGGTCATCACGTGGGTTTCCCCTATACGTCATAGCAACGTAGTAAAGGTCAACTTCCGCTGTTGGAGGCAGGGATGGATAATGGAGCCTGTGAAATGGAGCATGCGCTGTGAGGAGGATGGCTGGCGTCATCCTTATTCATGGCTCGTCTATCATATTTGTGATACAGCTAGAGTAAACGGACCTGCATTATGCAGGATAAGCGGCTGGCGCTTCGCCGATCTTTCGGTGGATAATTTGAAAAGTATATTGGAGGATATAGAGACAGTAAATACACGGTTTTCGGTCTAATAAAAGGCTTCCTTACTTCTGGTAAGGCTATTGTATGAAAATAATGACCCTCGACCCTGGCCCATTCGGTGGACTGACCTGACCTTGGCTTTTGACCTCGGTCACGTCAGTCCACCGAAGGGGTCAAGGTCTTAGCCGAGGTCAGGTCAGTCCATCGAAGGGGTCAGGGACTTGACCGAGGTCAGGTCAGTCCAACGAAGAGCCCAGGGCCATAACCTAATTCAGGTCATTCCACCGAAGGGGCCGGCTAGGGTCTCGGGTCATTATTTTTCTGTACTGACCTTACTAGAAGTAATGTATTATATATTATAGGGCCTAATTAGACTGATCCTTGTCTTATCATAATTTCCCAAAGTCAGGTGAGGTCTTCCTCGTGTCCCCGTATCCAAAGTTCTAGGCAACCATCAAAGGCGCGGCAGCCTTTTTTTTTCTTCACAGCAATTAGGAAATCCAGATTTACTTCTTTACACAGTACACTGGGTGGAACTCGTTTGCCATCCAAATGCAGTCAGTGTCGCTGTAGTACTGATGCCAGCCATAATATAATCCGCCATCTTGTTTCACGCCTGTAAAGGGCACATGAGTCATACCTGGGTCCATGATAACATCTTCGTACATGGTATGGAACGATTCTGTCCGGAACTTCTGCATTCTTCCGGTACCGTAGATTTGAGTGTGAACTTCTAACATTTCCGGGTTAGCGTGGACATTGTGGATGCCGCAGTTTGTCCTGGCCGGGCAAAACCAGATATTGACCTTGACCTCGAACTCCGCCATGTTGGATTCCTTTGACCGCTGTGTCTGACCGCACACGAAGTAAGGGTCAAATCGAACCCTGCCCACTTTGAACTGAGGGGACTTATACAGAGGGGTATCGACAGGGTACCCTGGTACCTGCTTTCCCAGTTGAAACCAGCCGTCATCTAAGACGATTCCGCCGATATTGGTCAGATCATCCGGGATTTCAATACAGACAATGGAATCTCCACTGATGATGGTCACCCCTGCAAAAATATAACAAATGCGTAAGCAACTTTGATTCCATCGTCTAAATGTTCGTGCTGACGGTTCGGACAGTCCAGATCAGTTGAAACTTCCCATAATGATTGCAACACTTTCATCTTAATACATATTGCCTTATGAATCCGATTTGTCGAAAACTGACCGGTCACCATCTTGAATTTTAAGAAAACCCGAGAACCGTTGTGCAAACGTTCCTAACTGAGAGATGATTGAATATTGCATAAAAAAATGTTTGGATAAGTTATCGCCAGCTCGTTTTCATCGTAATTTACACCGAATGTTAGAAATTTGCAAAAAAAATATCATCCGCCAGGGCGCTCAGATTTACCCCCCTTGACAGGGTCTTTCTCATGTTGAAGAAAAACAACATAATCCTCACAGCAGAAACGGCTAAATTCAAAATGACGGTCATGTTGGTTCCATATATGACTGGCTTTCTGTTGTTTGTTATATTTCAAGCATTAGGTTAATCTCCATGGATACTCGGTAAACCTAGCCTTTTCACATTATAGCTTATTATTTTGGACCAGTCTTGAGTTTACTTGCATGGTATTCAGAGCAACAACTGATGGTCAAGATCAAAATGACGGCCGTGGGGGTCTAAGATCTGGCGTTTTTCATGTTCCAAGTCTAATTTAGGAGCTTATATTTAGCTTCAAGTATACATTTGTTAAAACACAACTTACTCACAGCGAAACCGACCATTTAAGGCACATTTTAACATCTTGCTTGATTTTTAAAATAAATTGAGGAAATAGAGAAAACGAATCGGATGTAATACATTAAAACATCAATTTGATTTTCCCTAAGACCGTATATGGACGCCATTTTGAATTTATCAAGTTTTTTGTTTCAAGAACTATTCGATTAGGCCAGCCCAATATGACGAGTTGTGCAGTCAGGTAACCCTGTTTCTGATTGGTTTCCAGTCTGGAAATACGAATTCTACCAAATGGCCATACCCCCCTGTATCCTCCCCCCTTGTTAAAATATAATTGATACAAATCGAAGTTCAGTCATGCCGATTTAACATGTTACACCTATTGAATTATGCAAACTCATTCGACCTGTATCTACAGGGGTTCCAAACACAAATTTTTACACCGGTACAGACATCCTTGTTAATTTGCTGCAAGAGATGTGTAATCTGTAATTCTGTAGTATTTGCGGCCATATTGGACGCCATATTGCATTGAACATGACCTATTTATGTGGAATTTTCAATTTTTTTAAACCGAAATATTGTATCCCCTCAGCTGGAAATGTGTTTACGAAGCTTTATTGGGTATCAAAATTGTGTTTAGGTGCTTTCGCCTAATTATAACATCAACACAAACCACCGAATAACGTTTATATTCGTGACAACTATCTTGGTAGCCAGCTTGGATTTTACCAACGGAATTCGAGAGGAAAAAATTGGCAACAATTAGCAACAAGGATTTTTTTCCTGATTATAATTTGATTGTTTCTCAGTTTTAACAAGCAAAGTACACGTGAGTAAACTGGACTAATTTGTAAAATGCGAAAAACGGATCCAGGTGTGCATTCCTCGTGAATGTTTCTGTACGGTACCTGCAAGTTGACAAGCACGGCTGAGTGACAACACTAACCTTGCAGGATGGTTGACATCCGGGGCTTTAAGGGTTTCCCGGGCGGAGGAGTGTCCAAGATGGTATCATCGTTGCCCAAATTCACCACTATGGTACGGTTGTTGAGTGGGTAATTTTCTCCATTCGTCAGCCAGAAAGCTTTAAGACGTTTGGAGAACTGCAGAGGTGTTATTACGTTCTTCGCCATATAGATTGTTGACGTTATGACTACTCTACCAATCGACCAAATGTTCCTGCACAAGTGATATAACTCGAAATCAAGTTTTGCATAGCTAAATAGGCGTGCCTTATGTTTTGATTGACACCTATCAATCATCGAGACGTACAATCTCCAATGTCGTCTGCGCGCTGCTGCAGCTGCTGCTACAAACTGGGTCGCGTATATAGCGCTTACAAAGATCTCAATTGAACTTAGAAATGTAATGTGAAATATATATATTAAGCATTGTGTTGATGAGGAGCAAAATCCATAGGGGAAGGGGCCTTCAACCCACAATTTCAAAGCAGACTGTATGCATGATACCGGTACAGTGACGTCGCCAGTTCCGATCCAGTGTCAGTTCCGACCCACTTCCCAAAATATTGCTTCTTGTCATAACCATGATCACGCGAAATCATAAAACATTTGGTGTATTTAAGCAAGTTGATCAACCTCTCAATTATGGTTAAATTATATTATGGACTCACTGGTTTTGCTAAGAGACAGCTTTGCAGCCCCACTCCATACACACGACTACATCTGTCTAAGTGCAAACACCATGACTCGCCGTTGATGAAAAACCGTGCCGTCTGCCAGGGTTTCCGATCAAAGTTTTGATGTTTTGCTTCTTACATATAATTATCATATGGTACTATGTATCTGTCATAAATGTATTTACTGGGGTGTCTCTCTGAAGGATACCTGCTCCATTGTCGACATCAACTGACGGGCCCAGTTCCGAACCACCATCATCCATGGATGGCCAATCTGAGTCGTACGATGGCATGAAAATGTCTTGCGAACGCAGCGTTCACTACGAAAAATCGTAAATCGAGTGCTGATTAGTATTTCTTCTCTTTAATCTGCTATTTAGAGGTAAAATAAGTGAAAGTACCGTTGATTTATCATCATTTTCGAGTGTGTATACGCTTATTAGCTATCGGAGTTATTTCTTTTCCAATATATCTTGCCAATATGATCAGCTAGACCATATCACTACCACCCCCAACAGGCATTCTTTAACAACAGATGTTCACTTATCAGATGAAGACATTCAAAACAAAATATGCAGCTATGACCCTATTTTGGCGGAAAAGTTATCATGTTGACGATAACATTTGTTCATACCTAGGTCAAAGGTCAATGTCAAAACGAGGCTGGATCGGAACTGGCGACAGTGGGTCGGAACTGACACCTCTCATTAAGAAATGTAATTTTATTTTCCCTATACAGTTCAGTTTATCCCCAGCTAAGTTAGTTTCTTAGTAAAGGCTATGGACAATTTTACGGCGATCAAGATAATGAATATGCCAATCAAACCATTTCCTTCTGAAACAGATGTAAACTTCACTTTGGTGGGTCGGAACTGAAATAATGAGTATTTTACGGCTCCCTCGTACTACTTGGTTTATATGTGTTTCATTTCAGCGGTCTGGAGAAATGAAATAATGAGCCTAAAACGGCTCCCTTGTAGATCATTTCATTGCAGAAAGAGTACTATTGATGAAGTCTGTCAATTATGGAGAATCTGCTAGTTGGATATAAGATAGTATATATATCTATTACGATTTGGTATTCCAATACAAAGGCTTCCCTTTAGAAATGTTCGAAGTTTAAAAAAAATTTGAAGTGTGTTTGTGTGTTGATCGTGTACATTAATTTAATTGTCAGGGAAATCTGATACGATGTATCTTTAAGAAGTAAACCAATTTGTGAATACTGTATACTTGATTACTCCCAGACCAGATTCACTGATCTTAGGGGTGAACATAGAATTGTACAGTGGTGGACAGGATGTCAGGTACATTCTTGTTTTTGATGGCTGGTGGTGAGAATCGAATAGGTGCTAAATTATTACGTTATGTAGGCAAAATCTCCTAAGCACACATTTCTCAAATTTGATTTTAATAAATTATATTGAAATCGTTAAATACACTACCAGTATTCATTATTTATTAATTGAAAAATCTTCGTTTTCGTCACAATCATTTCCAATATGTAACTATACGGAATGAGATCCACATTATTTAAAGAATTTATACGGAGGTAGAAAACGAAAATCATATAAAAATCACGTGCTTGGAGTATCTCCAAAAGGCTATCGATTGGCTATCGGCATGGGGAGACCTGTTTACAATTGCCAGTCTTCCAGTTTTGATCGTGGATATTCTCTGTACTGTCTTCTGTTAGGGAAATGTTGAGAGTTAAACATCCAAATAAGTAACAGTATTTTACGATGCTGTGATTGAAGACCGTGGGGCCGTCAAGAAAGTTTAAACCCACGTGGCACAGGACGAGTGTGACGCAGCGGGAGTTTGCTAAGCGGTAATAATTCGACAAAGCCGATCTCGCCAAGGAAGCGGTCTATTTCTGTTGGGGTTTTTTGACATAGTTTAGGCCAAACATAATCCATTGTCTTTGCGAATGGTGTCAATTTCATTATAGCCGAGTTATAACTTATTGTTTTGTCGAACATATTCTCAATCTAACAAAAGACAAAACATGAATTCGCCCAACTTGTCTGACCGTATCATGTTTGGTGAAAGAGTATAGACTGACGCGCCGTTCTAAAACAATCCGCGTATGGTACGCGGAGGGTCCGTGGATGATGGTCGGATGATCCGTGGATGATACGCGGATGATCCGCGGATCATCCGAGTATGGTCCGTGGATGATGGCTGGAGGATCCGCGTATGATTTTTGAAATCATCCAGCCATCATCCGCAGACCCTACAGCTATCCTACCGGTAGGATCCAGTCACCATCCGTGGACAATCGGGAACTGGAAAG
>JAVTVY010037686.1:0-15613 GCA_036873755.1 Hanleya hanleyi
GCTTCTGTTGGTAAGAAAGTTCAAGGAATGTGAAATGCTCCTTTACAGTTTAGTGCTTTCTCCTCAGTTCGTCACTTATACTCGGTGTATTTTTTACTGGATCCAAACACTTTACTGACTGGGTATTTGGCTGAATTAAGTGCCATTTTTGCAATGGCTGCTGTGGGTAAATCCACCCTACACTTCTCTGCAAGCCTGATCAAATAAATGAAGACATCTGCCATTTCATTCTCCAAGTCACCCCTTTCCTTGTTGGTCCAGTCTGAAATTTAATGATGCATATCCCAGATTAGTCTATCTATAATTCTTGTTTCACGTGTTTATCGGTAAAGCT
Source organism: Hanleya hanleyi (assembly GCA_036873755.1). Taxonomy (NCBI): domain Eukaryota; kingdom Metazoa; phylum Mollusca; class Polyplacophora; order Lepidopleurida; family Hanleyidae; genus Hanleya; species Hanleya hanleyi. The sequence continues at coordinate 335 of JAVTVY010037686.1, forward strand.
AGAAATGCTTGCGATAATTCATCAAAGTTTAATTAACACAAAAACTTTGGAAACTCTACATGAAACTACATGTATATTGATCTCCTCTGATGCCACCGGTCTGATAGCGATTTGCATGGGATTTTTGACAAACCTGAAATTTATAGGCTTGCTTCATCCTTTCCCCTGGTTTGACCATGAGAAGATTGATTATCTCCCTTGATGTGACAAGCTTGAGATATACTCTCCCCTGAATGAATATAGAGACAAGATTATCCCCCTTGATGTGACAAGCTTGAGCTATATTCTCCCCTGAATGAATATAGATTATATATCCCAAAGTCCTCGTGTGAAAATTTATCTTCCTGAGCTGGCAGAAATCATCTGCCCAATATACGAACAAAATATACATGTTTTCATAAAAGACTCTCATACTACTTGATAGACATATACCGGTAGTCAACCATATATTGACCGAAACATAAGATGACAGTTCTGCCTATCATAGTCTATACTCACCAGGTAACCCTTGCTCTACCTCCCCTCTCCACTGACTGTACAAAGAAATTAAAAATACTGGAATAACATCTATGTTATACTCTGTACAATGTGAAATTTGATAGGACCCACATGTATTTCAGGATAAAACTTTGAAGTACTAGCCTTCCATACTACGGTACTTCCAACTTAAAGAAATTAAATCTGAATCCCCGCAATGATAATGCTTTGAACATAGCAAGACTGGCACACCAAATGTACCAATATGGCTGAGCCGTTTATCCTCTATCAAATCACTGACTGGGCACTCAATATAAATGCATTATACATGTATTCGAAATATCTCATTATTCTACATTCGTCCATACTGGCCTCATGGGGCTTCCGGGGATTCAACTGTGGTGTTGTTATGCACACCCCAGGCTCACCTATCAACTCTAACGCATCTGGACATTTTTCGCAAAATTATTTCTAGAATAACCAACAATCAGTCAAAATTGCTCCAGTTTGCAGAAAAAGGAATCTGTAATTGCCAAAATTTCCTGGACTTCCTGGTTAGAAAGTATTCATTTAAATGTTCTGTGGAGGGTGAAATGTAAGGTGGCTCCGCAGTATAGAATGACTATTTGCGCAATGCATTGCGCAGTCAAAATGCACACCCTGTGCTATGTCACCACATTCTGAACGTCCTGGTTTCGTAACGTCACAATGGGACATTATAATCACAATGACGCTTTGTGTGACTTCAGCTCTTCTTGAAAACAACAGGTAAAAATCATGAATTAAACGTCTTCCTTCGTTACTAAAACAGAGTGGTGCGAGACCCCCCAACTTTTATTCTAAATTTTGAATCTATACTGAATTTGGAACATTTACACCGAGTATGGAGAAAATGACATACATTTTGGGGAGCCACATTAATTGTTGTTATATCTATAAGAAGAAAACACTTGTTTGAATGGGCCTCGTATCGTTCTGGTGGATATACTCAAATCTCACACCATGGCAAAATTACAAATTGAGAGGTCTTCCCAGGTCATGTATAGAATTAAGGGCCTCAGCTCCTCAGACACCTTGTCATAAGAGGTGAACAGGCACCTGTGGGGTTTCCGGGTGTAAAAAGAAATAGGACTCCACCCATGGTGTCCCGGGTGTGCGAAGAAATAGGCCCAAACATCGTGATATGACTGAAATATTGTTGAAAGCAACATTAAATCGTATTCACTCACTCGTACATACTGCAGTTTTATCCATTTGTAGAATCACTACTAACCCATCTGTTGTTTAAATCCATTCTAATTAATGATTACTACCTTAGCCTTGCTATAGTACCACAGTACCGGTAATTATTGTTGGCTTTACTTGTACTGTTTGACAAGTAATGCAATAAATATTTAAGGGGAACACCAATGAAAACTAGTTTAAACTACTGGGGAGAGATTTACCCTACATAACAGACCGTATCCATATGATGTGTGTCTTAGCTGCTCTGCAGCCAATAGAGTACTTAAGATCTGTATTACATCGGATTTGTCTGGATTTATACCCTTTATCATCAAAAATACTCTTATGATCGCAACTAATCCACGAGTTTTCATATATATCATTTTGAGAATTGGTACACATTGGTACACAATTTCACAGCTGCATGTGCCATTTTCTATGCCAATTTATCATAAAAAATACTCTCATGAACGCATCTAGTCCTAAAAAATTTCTCAATTCTTATGCTTCGTACACTGTATCGTCACCATGCCTAACTTTTTTAACTTCGTTGAAAGGTTTTTCCCTGGAGTTATGCCCCTTTAGCGTTGGATCTAGTTTTCTGAATGCAACTACTACTAGAGTTTTCTTCTGTTCTAAAATCAGTGCACATGATTATCACTGTATAAAACTGTGCATGTGACTTTTTCAACTTCCCGAAACATTTTTTTAATCCCCAGAGTTATGCCCCTTTATCACTGAAACTATTACATCAAAAGTAATACATGCACATTCTCATACCTGCGAATAGTCTTGAGTTTTCTCTGGATTATTTAATGATGGCCTTGAGAAGTGCCAGCTGGTAGTAATTCTTGATGAAAACCCTGATGAATGTACTCGTGTTATGGGCATATTTGATCACCCTTGGGCTCTTTGTTATAATGACGAAAATATCAGCCTGTCTATATTGAAGAATTTTGTCTCCAGGTAGCTTTATAAACTGCTTCAAAGTTAGTATAGCCTGCCATTTTTCAAATATGGAAATCCACATTGCTTATCTGCCCTTGTTTGATGTTAGTTTCACATATCAGACCAACCTACAAAAAGAAAATAATCTTACAATAGTTCAGCTAACTCTCCGACTTCCCCAACCATGGCTAGTAGGAGGTTCCTGGGGCTATGATACTGGTCCCAGTTTCTCTCCATCACAAATTCACATTGTTTCTGTCGTCTGAAATGAAAACGGTTTTCATACATGTATATACTTTTCAATTATTCACTTGCAGGCTAGGCGACAATCAAGTTCATATAGAACAAAGAGTCGTATTGGCTAGTCTATACAAATTGAAGTTGATTAAAATGGAGAATTTATTTTATTTGTACTGTAGGGAATTCTGCCAATTTTCCTCTTTTGAATTATGACTTTAACACATTTATCAGATTATTGTTTCTATTTGTCTCGATGATATATGGCGGATTCCACGATAACCTAGTCCACTTTTCCGTCAAATTCTCCGTCCAACCGAAAAATGACATTAGCAACGTTCAAAATACTAAAAAACTAACTCCTTGTCATGTACATGTTTGCTAAACCCACCAAGGTTGTGTAACCATTTTATCCTGTAGAGTGTTTATACTTGGTGTAAGAACGCACAAGACAAAGCCTACAATAGCCTGTCTGAGCTCAACAATGCGTCTAGACGTGACCCTTTTCAGCTGCACAAAAGCCTCAACAAAAGCCTCAACAATGCGTTCTTACACCAAGTATCGACCCTGTAGAGAGACAGTCTTACCCGGTATATTTCTTGTCTGCAGTATAATAGAGAGACAGAAATGTAAATGTTGCTAATGTCACTTGTTCTAATGTCATATTTCCGTCATACTTTTTTTACAATAATCACCACAAATCAAATGTCAACTAAATAATTCAAAAAAAGATTTACAGTGATACTAGCTTGACCTTATTAAGATATTTGTACCATTGCCAGTGTGTTAAATACCAATACATGGATACTATGAGCATTTGAAAAACGTTGCTAATGTCATTTCCGGCCAACTCCCGTGACGGAAATGACATTAGCAAAATTTTGAAAAGACCCTGTATACAGCATGGGTCATGTCATACACTGACAAGGGTACAGATACATCAATACAGTTGGCCTAATTCCACTGAGCATATGGAAGTGCTTGTCTTACAAGAAATTTCTTGTAAATATACAAAATACATTTTGACGGAAAAATGACATAGGTAACAAAAATGTTGCAGATGTCATTTTTGTTTTGTCCGGCTAAATTGAAAACTGTACATGGAATTCATAGGGGTTCCTGTTTATTTTCGTCTTATGCAATTCATTGACATGTTTAAGATACAGGGCACATTGTTTGTTAACGATATTTTTGAATTTATAGGTGTTGCAAATGTCATGTTCCATCAATGATTGACGGAAATGTGTGTTAGTGGACTAGGTTATCATGGAATCTGCCATATACATGTATAACTTACAGTTCTTCTATGGTTGGATGTTCGCTGAACTGGAATTGCTTGCGGCTGCCATCAGCATGATCAGACTTCTTTGGGATTTTTCCATTTTGACCAGGGAGACTCTGGGTTACTCTTGAGTTTCTGACTCGAGTTCTTCGTGACTGTTGTTTCTTCACTTTCTTTTCTGGTGGTGGTGCATTGGCATTCGTCAAAAGTTGTTGTTTGCCATTCTGTATACAGACAAATTGTGACAGCCCGGTGTTACATCAAATGGCAGAGACAGAGACATAACAATTAATGATCAGATGACCAGATGTACCTGTACCGGGTATTAGCTTTATAAATATTACAAATACATGTACCAATATGTAACACAACACTTCATCACCAGCAAACTCATAAAGTGCCACCTGGTGCATCAAATACTCTCAAACCATAAACCACCACAAAACATGCACCACCATACACACCAAATACGGTGCACTATACACTACCACAACCACACCACATTGCCACAAACCAAATACCATCACACCATCACCAACTGTGGTAACCTTGTGGTAGAACCAGTGAGGGTATTTGCTGTGTTTATGGTCAGGTTTCTGATAATTCGATCAATTTTGGACCACCTTTCAACTTGAATGAATGAAAAACTGTGATTACATTTACAGCTGAACATAAGCCGCAGATATATTTTGGGAAGTTAGGCCATTGTCGCTTGATTGGTTGTTTATGCTGGAGTCAAATGAAATCCCCACCCCCCCCCCCCAACCTCGGGCAAGGGTCCGGTTTAGTGGGGGATTACCTGGGGATTCACAACATGTTTACGCCCCAGGGAGTGGGGCTTTCACACATTTTCAGTCCTGTTTATCTTGGGATTCAGTTAAGACTAAACCCCGAGGTTGGGGGGGTGGGGGTTTCACTGGACTCCTGCATTAGCATGACCAGCCCTCATCTATGTTTTAGTAGAGCAAATAATTAAAATAGATGAGGGATTTACATTATCACGAGTAAATCTTACTCATTTTCTTCATATTCGCATACAATTGGTTTGCAATTTAATAATTAATATTAAATAATTATGGCATTTAGCATGTGTATTTAAAAAATCAAGGTCATGCTGAATGAACCAATCAGGTGAGAATGGCCTTAGGTTCTAAAGTGTGTTTTGGAGTGAGTGAATTATTAGAGACCTTATATTTCAGATATTTACAGCTACCTTTTGGACTCTCCCACTGGACACTCCAGATGTGGTTCTCCTCCGCATGCCTTAAGCCTTTATGCTACCGACAAATACTGTTATACAAAGAAGAATTAAAAAGCAATATTATAGCTTGCATCCACCAATTTTATTTCACCCCACTGTTCCTCGGGAGTAAATGTTTTGTTTTTCCCCTCGATTTTAGACACCGTCCCCGTCCCAACTTTTAGAAGGAAAATGACTGTCAACACGTATAGAAAATTCTGGATTGATTGGAGCTAAATGTGGTTTCTGGTAGATTTAGAGGCAGAAATGTCCCTCTCCCGTCGAGCTAAATGTTTAGCGCTTGTATTCTATAGCAACCCAGCAACTTGAAGGTAAAATAACAAAACAAGGGGCAGATATTTTCGAGCTAATATGCTAGAATAGAATATTACAGATTGTATGCCCCCGTTATCCGACTGTGGTTTTCAGACACGTGCATGATGCACTCAGAGTCATGGAGTGGTTTATATATCATGGATTTACCATCCACATTTCTTGGAAAACTATGTCTGTGCACACTTATGGTTGACAGGCGCAGGAAATGCGTAACCAGGTATAGGAACCCTTAGTGCCAAACGAGCATTGCCAACCACGTGTTATGACTGATCTGCTCATCTGCACATTATGAATTTGTAGTCAGTCACTGCGAGGAGTGAGGGGTTCAACCCTGCAAGAGGTCACAGACCACTACGATGGAGTGCCCGATCAAACCAACCAAAAACATGAAATATATCCTCGTGGTATGGGTTTCGGCGCGCTTAAGCCTTCTTCGTGACCTAGACCCATAAATAAAGATGGACTGATGAAAGCAAACGGCTTTTTTAAATATAGAATAGCCCCACCAACCAGACGAAATTATTATGACTTTTCGGCACGCACGCATTTAATCCGGATTTCAGATTAAGTACATCAGGTTCAGGTTGCACACCACTAAATGATCGGCTTACTATTTATGTAGTGAATTGGCATGGCACATCCAAGCAAAAAGGTATTCCCAATATTTCGCGGCCACTAATAACATGTATCATCAGATAGATTGACCTTTTGCCTTCAAAAATATCAGAAATTGAGGGTATGTTATGTACCATTTTTCTTGGCTACAAACGTCTCTTGTGAATGAGGTCATAGCATCAGACTCACTATGGCAACCATTGGGGGGTGTCAGAAAGATTTAATAAAAATATATTTTTTATCTACTATGTGACCAGAAAACTTATATAATTCTGAAGACCACATATTGTATAAAGAAATGTAAAAATCTGAAACTAACCATTCCACTTCCGGGAGGAATATGGACCAATCACAAAAGCCGATTTTTTACTCTCCGGGATAATCCTCGGTACAAGAAATCATCCATTTGGTGGTGTGTAACCTACAAATATACAAAGATGAAGAGAATTGATCAAAACTGATACAGTGTAATCCTTGAGGCATATGTACACATATGTATTAATATTAGGATTACAAGACCACATGTTGAAGAGATACAGGGGAAAATGTACCAAGCCTATTTTTATACTATTTATGTACATAAATTATACTTTTGATGAGAATACATTCTCAAAAAATCAATTATTTTGAAATAAATATATTTAACTTGGAACTTTTTATGTTTGTTGTTATATGCTGTCATTCTGTGTTCAGAGTCAGTGTAAGGAATTCCTCTCTTATCTACCAGGCTTGAGTTATGAGACAGAAAACTACCCCTCCCCCCTAAATTTGGAAAAATCTGAAAAGTGATCATGTTGGCACTCCAATTACAAAGGGCTCACGTGCTGTTCTGGGTACGACTAGCAGACAAAAAGCCGAGGATAACCGTAGGCTGGGAAAGCAAACTGAAGTATCGAAAGCCAGGAGAATTTATAAGAAAAGATATCTTTATGAGGTACATGCCAAAATTAGATCAAATGGTGAAAAAGCTTATCAGACAGACCTGGTGAGGCCAGTGCTCGAGTATTTTGAGACACCTGGCTATCTCGAGTCTCATAATTATCATCATCTGCGACGGAAGGTGAAGGGGGAGTAATGATTTTGATCCAGTAAGCCTGAGTGTTGGCAGTGTCAGATCGGCCGGTGTTTTTTTTATAGGTGGTGGGAGGGGGGGGGGGTGGTAGGGATAGAGGGAGAAGATTTCAGAATTGTTGGCCTGGGGATAGGAAAAAACATAATTCACAGAATTACCTTGAATTCAAAATAATAGACAATGGGGAATGTGCAACTCTGTGCACTTCCCATTATTGAGACGAGTCAGTCGTTCCATGTTAACTGAGTGTGGCTCTAAAATCAGATGTACAGGGTTAACACAAGCTGGGGTGTGGCATAGGTGGCTCACATCTAGGGCGTCACCATCAGAATTATATCCGGGCAGATCATATGTTTGTGTGGAAATCATATACTGAAGGCGATGTGCCCTGAACTCGGTCTTCACACCGTTTGGCGAATTAAATACATTGCGCCCAAATCCATCCAGCTTTTTGGCCCCATGCCACACAAAGCACCCATAATTTTCAGGATTTGGGCAACAGTGCCTCAAAATCCTCTTTTGTGCATCTGCAAACCATGTATCCATGTTTTTGATAACTTTAAAACTACCTGGGACTCAATGCAAAATATGGTAAAAAACTACTCTCAGCATCTTCAGGTTGCACACCACTAAATGATCGGCTTACTATTTATGTAGTAAATTGGCATGGCACATCCAAGCAAAAAGGTATTCCCAATATTTCGCGGCCACTAATAACATGTATCATCAGATAGATTGACCTTTTGCCTTCAAAAATATCAGAAATTGAGGGTATGTTATGTACCATTTTTCTTGGCTACAAACGTCTCTTGTGAATGAGGTCATAGCATCAGACTCACTATGGCAACCATTGGGGGTGTGTCAGAAAGATTTAATAAAAATATATTTTTTATCTACTATGTGACCAGAAAACTTATATAATTCTGAAGACCACATATTGTATAAAGAAATGTAAAAATCTGAAACTAACCATTCCACTTCCGGGAGGAATATGGACCAATCACAAAAGCCGATTTTTTACTCTCCGGGATAATCCTCGGTACAAGAAATCATCCATTTGGTGGTGTGTAACCTACAAATATACAAAGATGAAGAGAATTGATCAAAACTGATACAGTGTAATCCTTGAGGCATATGTACACATATGTATTAATATTAGGATTACAAGACCACATGTTGAAGAGATACAGGGGAAAATGTACCAAGCCTATTTTTATACTATTTATGTACATAAATTATACTTTTGATGAGAATACATTCTCAAAAATCAATTATTTTGAAATAAATATATTTAACTTGGAACTTTTTATGTTTGTTGTTATATGCTGTCATTCTGTGTTCAGAGTCAGTGTAAGGAATTCCTCTCTTATCTACCAGGCTTGAGTTATGAGACAGAAAACTACCCCTCCCCCCTAAATTTGGAAAAATCTGAAAAGTGATCATGTTGGCACTCCAATTACAAAGGGCTCACGTGCTGTTCTGGGTACGACTAGCAGACAAAAAGCCGAGGATAACCGTAGGCTGGGAAAGCAAACTGAAGTATCGAAAGCCAGGAGAATTTATAAGAAAAGATATCTTTATGAGGTACATGCCAAAATTAGATCAAATGGTGAAAAAGCTTATCAGACAGACCTGGTGAGGCCAGTGCTCGAGTATTTTGAGACACCTGGCTATCTCGAGTCTCATAATTATCATCATCTGCGACGGAAGGTGAAGGGGGAGTAATGATTTTGATCCAGTAAGCCTGAGTGTTGGCAGTGTCAGATCGGCCGGTGTTTTTTTTATAGGTGGTGGGAGGGGGGGGGGGTGGTAGGGATAGAGGGAGAAGATTTCAGAATTGTTGGCCTGGGGATAGGAAAAAACATAATTCACAGAATTACCTTGAATTCAAAATAATAGACAATGGGGAATGTGCAACTCTGTGCACTTCCCATTATTGAGACGAGTCAGTCGTTCCATGTTAACTGAGTGTGGCTCTAAAATCAGATGTACAGGGTTAACACAAGCTGGGGTGTGGCATAGGTGGCTCACATCTAGGGCGTCACCATCAGAATTATATCCGGGCAGATCATATGTTTGTGTGGAAATCATATACTGAAGGCGATGTGCCCTGAACTCGGTCTTCACACCGTTTGGCGAATTAAATACATTGCGCCCAAATCCATCCAGCTTTTTGGCCCCATGCCACACAAAGCACCCATAATTTTCAGGATTTGGGCAACAGTGCCTCAAAATCCTCTTTTGTGCATCTGCAAACCATGTATCCATGTTTTTGATAACTTTAAAACTACCTGGGACTCAATGCAAAATATGGTAAAAAACTACTCTCAGCATCTTCAGGTTGCACACCACTAAATGATCGGCTTACTATTTATGTAGTAAATTGGCATGGCACATCCAAGCAAAAAGGTATTCCCAATATTTCGCGGCCACTAATAACATGTATCATCAGATAGATTGACCTTTTGCCTTCAAAAATATCAGAAATTGAGGGTATGTTATGTACCATTTTTCTTGGCTACAAACGTCTCTTGTGAATGAGGTCATAGCATCAGACTCACTATGGCAACCATTGGGGGGTGTCAGAAAGATTTAATAAAAATATATTTTTTATCTACTATGTGACCAGAAAACTTATATAATTCTGAAGACCACATATTGTATAAAGAAATGTAAAAATCTGAAACTAACCATTCCACTTCCGGGAGGAATATGGACCAATCACAAAAGCCGATTTTTTACTCTCCGGGATAATCCTCGGTACAAGAAATCATCCATTTGGTGGTGTGTAACCTACAAATATACAAAGATGAAGAGAATTGATCAAAACTGATACAGTGTAATCCTTGAGGCATATGTACACATATGTATTAATATTAGGATTACAAGACCACATGTTGAAGAGATACAGGGGAAAATGTACCAAGCCTATTTTTATACTATTTATGTACATAAATTATACTTTTGATGAGAATACATTCTCAAAAAATCAATTATTTTGAAATAAATATATTTAACTTGGAACTTTTTATGTTTGTTGTTATATGCTGTCATTCTGTGTTCAGAGTCAGTGTAAGGAATTCCTCTCTTATCTACCAGGCTTGAGTTATGAGACAGAAAACTACCCCTCCCCCCTAAATTTGGAAAAATCTGAAAAGTGATCATGTTGGCACTCCAATTACAAAGGGCTCACGTGCTGTTCTGGGTACGACTAGCAGACAAAAAGCCGAGGATAACCGTAGGCTGGGAAAGCAAACTGAAGTATCGAAAGCCAGGAGAATTTATAAGAAAAGATATCTTTATGAGGTACATGCCAAAATTAGATCAAATGGTGAAAAAGCTTATCAGACAGACCTGGTGAGGCCAGTGCTCGAGTATTTTGAGACACCTGGCTATCTCGAGTCTCATAATTATCATCATCTGCGACGGAAGGTGAAGGGGGAGTAATGATTTTGATCCAGTAAGCCTGAGTGTTGGCAGTGTCAGATCGGCCGGTGTTTTTTTTATAGGTGGTGGGAGGGGGGGGGGGTGGTAGGGATAGAGGGAGAAGATTTCAGAATTGTTGGCCTGGGGATAGGAAAAAACATAATTCACAGAATTACCTTGAATTCAAAATAATAGACAATGGGGAATGTGCAACTCTGTGCACTTCCCATTATTGAGACGAGTCAGTCGTTCCATGTTAACTGAGTGTGGCTCTAAAATCAGATGTACAGGGTTAACACAAGCTGGGGTGTGGCATAGGTGGCTCACATCTAGGGCGTCACCATCAGAATTATATCCGGGCAGATCATATGTTTGTGTGGAAATCATATACTGAAGGCGATGTGCCCTGAACTCGGTCTTCACACCGTTTGGCGAATTAAATACATTGCGCCCAAATCCATCCAGCTTTTTGGCCCCATGCCACACAAAGCACCCATAATTTTCAGGATTTGGGCAACAGTGCCTCAAAATCCTCTTTTGTGCATCTGCAAACCATGTATCCATGTTTTTGATAACTTTAAAACTACCTGGGACTCAATGCAAAATATGGTAAAAAACTACTCTCAGCATCTTCAAATATACAAAGATGAAGAGAATTGATCAAAACTGATACAGTGTAATCCTTGAGGCATATGTACACATATGTATTAATATTAGGATTACAAGACCACATGTTGAAGAGATACAGGGGAAAATGTACCAAGCCTATTTTTATACTATTTATGTACATAAATTATACTTTTGATGAGAATACATTCTCAAAAAATCAATTATTTTGAAATAAATATATTTAACTTGGAACTTTTTATGTTTGTTGTTATATGCTGTCATTCTGTGTTCAGAGTCAGTGTAAGGAATTCCTCTCTTATCTACCAGGCTTGAGTTATGAGACAGAAAACTACCCCTCCCCCCTAAATTTGGAAAAATCTGAAAAGTGATCATGTTGGCACTCCAATTACAAAGGGCTCACGTGCTGTTCTGGGTACGACTAGCAGACAAAAAGCCGAGGATAACCGTAGGCTGGGAAAGCAAACTGAAGTATCGAAAGCCAGGAGAATTTATAAGAAAAGATATCTTTATGAGGTACATGCCAAAATTAGATCAAATGGTGAAAAAGCTTATCAGACAGACCTGGTGAGGCCAGTGCTCGAGTATTTTGAGACACCTGGCTATCTCGAGTCTCATAATTATCATCATCTGCGACGGAAGGTGAAGGGGGAGTAATGATTTTGATCCAGTAAGCCTGAGTGTTGGCAGTGTCAGATCGGCCGGTGTTTTTTTTATAGGTGGTGGGAGGGGGGGGGGGTGGTAGGGATAGAGGGAGAAGATTTCAGAATTGTTGGCCTGGGGATAGGAAAAAACATAATTCACAGAATTACCTTGAATTCAAAATAATAGACAATGGGGAATGTGCAACTCTGTGCACTTCCCATTATTGAGACGAGTCAGTCGTTCCATGTTAACTGAGTGTGGCTCTAAAATCAGATGTACAGGGTTAACACAAGCTGGGGTGTGGCATAGGTGGCTCACATCTAGGGCGTCACCATCAGAATTATATCCGGGCAGATCATATGTTTGTGTGGAAATCATATACTGAAGGCGATGTGCCCTGAACTCGGTCTTCACACCGTTTGGCGAATTAAATACATTGCGCCCAAATCCATCCAGCTTTTTGGCCCCATGCCACACAAAGCACCCATAATTTTCAGGATTTGGGCAACAGTGCCTCAAAATCCTCTTTTGTGCATCTGCAAACCATGCATCCATGTTTTTGATAACTTTAAAACTACCTGGGACTCAATGCAAAATATGGTAAAAAACTACTCTCAGCATCTTCAGGTTGCACACCACTAAATGATCGGCTTACTATTTATGTAGTAAATTGGCATGGCACATCCAAGCAAAAAGGTATTCCCAATATTTCGCGGCCACTAATAACATGTATCATCAGATAGATTGACCTTTTGCCTTCAAAAATATCAGAAATTGAGGGTATGTTATGTACCATTTTTCTTGGCTACAAACGTCTCTTGTGAATGAGGTCATAGCATCAGACTCACTATGGCAACCATTGGGGGGTGTCAGAAAGATTTAATAAAAATATATTTTTTATCTACTATGTGACCAGAAAACTTATATAATTCTGAAGACCACATATTGTATAAAGAAATGTAAAAATCTGAAACTAACCATTCCACTTCCGGGAGGAATATGGACCAATCACAAAAGCCGATTTTTTACTCTCCGGGATAATCCTCGGTACAAGAAATCATCCATTTGGTGGTGTGTAACCTACAAATATACAAAGATGAAGAGAATTGATCAAAACTGATACAGTGTAATCCTTGAGGCATATGTACACATATGTATTAATATTAGGATTACAAGACCACATGTTGAAGAGATACAGGGGAAAATGTACCAAGCCTATTTTTATACTATTTATGTACATAAATTATACTTTTGATGAGAATACATTCTTAAAAAATCAATTATTTTGAAATAAATATATTTAACTTGGAACTTTTTATGTTTGTTGTTATATGCTGTCATTCTGTGTTCAGAGTCAGTGTAAGGAATTCCTCTCTTATCTACCAGGCTTGAGTTATGAGACAGAAAACTACCCCTCCCCCCTAAATTTGGAAAAATCTGAAAAGTGATCATGTTGGCACTCCAATTACAAAGGGCTCACGTGCTGTTCTGGGTATGACTAGCAGACAAAAAGCCGAGGATAACCGTAGGCTGGGAAAGCAAACTGAAGTATCGAAAGCCAGGAGAATTTCTAAGAATAGATATCTTCATGAGCTACATGCCAACATTAGATCTAATGGTGAAAAAGCTTATCAGACAGACCTGGTGAGGCCAGTACCCGAGTATTTTGAGACACCTGGCTATCTCGAGTCTCATAATTATCATCATCTGCGACGGAAGGTGAAGGGGGAGTAATGATTTTGATCCAGTGAGCCTGAGTGTTGGCAGTGCCAGATCGGCCAGTGTATTTTTTAATAGGGGGGGGGGGGGGGGGGGGTGGGGGTGGTGGTAGGGATAGAGGGAGAAAATTTCAGAATTGTTGGCCTGGGGATAGGAACAAATATAATTCACAGAAGTACCTTGAATTCAAAATAATAGACAATGGGGAATGTGCAACTCTGTGCACTTCCCATTATTGAGACAAGTCAGTCGTTCCATGTTAACTGAGTGGCTCTAAAATCAGATGTACAGGGTTAACACAAGCTGGGGTGTGGCAAAGGTGGCTCACATCCAGGGCGTCACCATCAGAATTATATCCGGGCAGATCATATGTTTTTGTGGAAATCATATACTGAAGGCGATGTGCCCTGAACTCGGTCTTCACACCGTTTGGCGAATTAAATACAATGCGCCCATATCCATCCAGCTTTTTGGCCCCATGCCACACAAAGCACCCATAATTTTCAGGATTTGGGCAACAGTGCCTCAAAATCCTCTTTTGTGCATCTGCAAACCATGCATCCATGTTTTTGATAACTTTAAAACTACCTGGGACTCAATGCAAAATATGGTAAAAAACTACTCTCAGCATCTTCAGGTTGCACACCACTAAATGATCGGCTTATTATTTATGTAGTAATTTGGCATGGCACATCCAAGCAAAAAGGTATTCCCAATATTTCGCGGCCACTAATAACATGTATCATCAGATAGATTGACCTTTTGCCTTCAAAAATATCAGAAATTGAGGGTATGTTATGTACCATTTTTCTTGGCTACAAACGTCTCTTGTGAATGAGGTCATAGCATCAGACTCACTATGGCAACCATTGGGGGTGTGTCAGAAAGTTTTAATAGAAATATATTTTTTATCTACTATGTGACCAGAAAACTTATATAATTCTGAAGACCACATATTGTATGAAGAAATGTAAAAATATGAAACTAACCATTCCACTTCCGGGAGGAATATGGACCAATCACAAAAGCCGATTTTTCACTCTCCGAGATAATCCTCGGTACAAGAAATCATCCATTTGGTGGTGTGTAACCTACAAATATACAATGATGAAGAGATTTGATCAAAACTGATACAGTGTAATCCTTGAGGCATATGTACACTTATGTATTAATATTAGGATTACAAGACCACTTGCTGAAGAGATACAGGGGAAAATGTACCAAGCCTATTTTTATACTATTTATGTACATAAATTATACTTTTGATGAGAACACATTCTTAAAAAATCAATTATTTTGAAATAAATATATTTAACTTGGAACTTTTTATGTTTGTTGTTATATGCTGTCATTCAGTGTTCAGAGTCAGTGTAAGGAATTCCTCTCTTATCTACCAGGCTTGAGTTATGAGACAGAAAACTACCCCTCCCC